>VMDO01011517.1:0-66458 GCA_007922755.1 Pedetes capensis | reverse complement strand
TTGTTGAAACATCTCTATTGGTATCCCATCAATTCCTGGAGCTTTGTGTTTCGCCAGTTCTTTCAAGGCAGCTTCCACTTCATCCTTCAACACCATTGGTTCCTCTTCATATGCAACCTCTTGGAATGGTTGGTCATCTACCAATTCTTTCTTGTATAATGACTCTGTGTATTCTTCCCATCTTCTTTTGATGTTTCCTCCATCATTTAATATTTTCCCTGTAGAATCTTTTACTACTGCCACTCGAGGCTTGAATTTTTTCTTCACTTCCTTAAGCTTGAGAAACACAGAGCATGTTCTTCCCTTTTGGTTTTCTGCCTCCAGCTCCTTGCACATGTCATTATAATATTTGTTTTTGTCTTTTCGAGCTGCCTTCTGAAATCTTCTGTTTAGTTCCTTAACTTCATCATGTCTTCCTTTTGCTTTAGCTGTTAGACGTTCCAGGGCAAGGTCCAGTGTCTCTTTGGACATGTAATTTGGTCTTTTCTCTTTTCCTTGTCTTTTTAAGAACTTTTTGCTTCCTTCTTGAATGATATCTTTTATGTCATGCCACAACTCTTCTGGTCTCCTGTCATTTGTGTCTAATGCATTAAACCTATTTTTGAGGTGGTCTCTGAACTCAGGTGAGATATACTGAAGGTCATACCGTGGCTCTCGTATACTTGTTCTAATTTTCTTCAGCTTCAGTTTGAACTTGCATATGAGAGGTTGATGGTCTGATCCACAGTCAGCACCTGGTCTTGTTTTGACATTTTGTACAGAGCTTTTCCATCGTCTCTTTGCACATATGTAGTCAATTTGATTTCTGTATGTTCCGTCTGGTGAAGTCCATGTATCTTATGAAAATTTAAATGGTACAACATAAAAATATTAATACAGTGTACTTCATGCCACAAAAATGGAAACAGTGTAGTCACTGAGGTTTGAAAAGCTTGTCAAGCATTACATAATTTCAAGGTTGTCAACAAGGGTAGTGGAACTGCCTCCTTACCCCAACAGACATATTAATTCCAATGGTAAAAATTAATCTTAAATTATGCCAGTTTTTATTTGTTGTTGTTGTTGTTGGTAGGTGCCGTGGAGTAGATATTCGACTCATAACAACCCTATGTACAACAAGTGAAGCACTATTGTCACTGCTTCTCTACTATTCCTAGGGTTTTCAACGGTAGATTGATTTTTGGGAGTGGGTTGCGGGTCCTGCTCCCAAGCCTACAGCACCTGGTGCTCCCAGGCAGTTTCCTATCCAAGTACTAGCCAGGTCCGACTCTGCTTAGCTCCTGAGATCTGACGGGATCGAATGCCACAGGGCTACGGCTGTAGGCAGTTTATTTTTGTTTTGTTTTGTCTTGTTTTTTGTTAGTTTTTTTTAGGCAAAGGTTTTACAAACACAGTCTCTGAATCCTCTGTGAGGTTATTATACATAAGGCAAGAGAAGATGTTGTGACACATGCATGGTCTTTATTTATGGAATCTCATTTTAATTAAGGAAATAAGACCAATTGTTATAAAATAACTTTGTAGCATTGAAAACAACCATGTTAAGAAGGAAACATTGAGGCAGACTAGAGCTGAGACCAAAACTCTCAGAGGATGAGGGCTGCAACCAGCCCACAAATGAGGGGATGTCAAACTGTACTGTCTGTATGCTGGATGAGAAGACTACTCAGGAGACAAGAGTGAGCCACTGCAGATTTCAGGGTGACTGGCCACCAAGTTTGAAAGAATTGAATTGGAGATTAAAGAGACACCATAAATGTAACAGATGGGAAAACTGAGCAACCAGACTCCAGAGCTGGACTTCTAGGGTTCAAATCCCAGCTCTAGGCACACCTTTTACCCTTTCTGTGTGTGATTAGACATATAATAAGAGAGGACAGTTTCCTTATAGAGTTGTTAGATAGATAAATTGCATTAATATTTGGAAAGCATTTAGTTGATGTTGTTGTCAGGTGCAGTCGAGTCAGTGTCCAACTCATAGCGATGCTATGTACAACAGAGAAACACTATTGTCAGTGCTTCTCTGCTATTGATAGGGTTTTCAGTGGTGGATTGTTTTTGGGAGTGGGTTGCTGGGTCCTTCTCCCAAGCCTACACAGCACCTGGTATCCCCAGGCAGTCTCCCATCCAAGTACTAACCAGGTCTAGCCCTGCTTAGCTTCCAAGATCTGATGAGATAGGGCTGCAGACATTTAGAACAGGGCCTAAATAAAGCTTTGATGTCAAATAAGTAAAACTTTGTAGAAAGAGGTGACCTCCAGGATATTTAAGTTTCCTGATCTAATCTTGACCACCCTCCAGATGACATGTATAAAATGGAATCATTTTATGCTTCTACCCTTTTCCCCAAAATCAACTTACACGTTTTATTCCTGGGTTTTTTTAAATCACTGTTTTTACTTTGTTTTGTTTTGTTTTGTTGCTGTGCTAGAGGTCAAATCTAGGGCCAGCCTCGCATATACTAGGCAATCACTCTACCATCAAGTTATACCCCTAGCCCACAAAAATCACACTGTTTTGATACATGGCTGCATTAGTGGTGGTCACAGTATCTTCAAGTTATCTATCAGGTCTGTTCTAGAACAAACCAGAAGCAGGTACCTCTGGCTGGGTTAACAGTACCTGGATCTAACCTCAATTTTTAAAAGTATATTTCTGGATTCTTTTCTTCATGCCCTTTTGGTTTCATAGTAGCATCTGAGGTACTCTTGAACACATCTCTATGGAGAAATCATTGAAAGCAGGAGAAACATTTCCTTATGGGAGCCAGGCAGGAAAATCCATACTCACCCCGAGTTCTGAAAAAGAAAGGGTGGTAGTTGCTTTCATTTTTAATGGAAGGAAAAGGGACAATCTTCACAAAGTAATCCGTTTCAAATTTCATATTCAAGAAAGGTTGAGATTCCATTCCCTAAAAAGGAACAAAAATATATGTGGTATCACAGAGAAAATACCCATCCCTCCGCCTGTACACAAGACCATCACTCCTACTGACTGTCTTACAGACAGCTGGGGACTGTGCCCCAGGGAAGAAGAAAGTCAGGTCTGTTCCCTGGACCAAATTTCGGTTTGGATCCCTAATTCTGAAGATGCACAGTACTGTATGTTCTTTGGCAATGAAGCCATGGCTTCTTAGTACGGAACCTGTGTAGTGTAGTTGGTTCCTCTGTGCTGGATATGATTATCACCATCTTCACCATCTTGATACAGAACACCTAGAATGACCTCAGGGGACCTTGGCCCCATAGCCATCGAAAGGAAATAAGCAAAACTATATGGCAAAGCAGGCCCTATAATAATGGAATGGAACTATCAACATTCTTTCTTGGAGGGAGAAGGGAAGGAGACCCTCCTCTGACATGCCAATAACCAACCCCTCCTTCTCTGGCTACAGGCAATGCTAAATTATGTAAGAGGAGAAGGACTGGCTGAGGGTAAGCCCATTGGCTTCCCACTGAATGCAGATGGAGCTGTATGTAAATGCTGTCTGAGAGTTACCCACATCCCTGTAAGTGCCCCCAATAAACTCAGGGTTCACAAAGTTTAACATGATCCTTCCTCTGGTCTGTCCGTGTTCCTTTGGCTTTCACACAACAGCCTCAGAGTTGGAGGAAAGAAGAGTGAGCACACATAACCACTCAGCACAGGCACCTTCTAGGATGGCTGCTGGGGTGTAAGTGGAGAGGTCTGTTCACCACAGAGAGGTACTGAAGAGTTTCCCTGTGATTATGGAGCAGGCCCAGGTGGTGCCTCCCCATACTAGCCCACCTTTGGACGGGTGGGTTGGACCCCACAGCCCCTCCTTCTCCAATTTCAGACTTTCAATAGACCATTCAGACCCCCGGAACAATGGCGTGTCTTCACGAATACATTCCTCAAGTGTGACTTACAGTTCTTTTGAAGCTACTGTTGAGCTGCTTTGGGTCCTTTAGAATCAGTTGTTGGCACTGTCTTCCCTCTGATTTTAGCTCCTCCAGTATTACTCGAAATCCTTTTAGGAATTCAATGCCTATGCAAAGCAGAATGCTTTTATGAAAAGCAAACCTAATTACTTAAGAATACACTTTCTTTCCTCCAAGGTTACTGTCCTCCCTACCTACATACCAGAGCTAAAGAACTTCTTACTCTGCCCAGTATATCTGAGTCCACAGAAAGAAGTGCATAACCTGCATTCCTCTGGGACAGACCAGGTGCTTTTCTGTGTCTCAACATTACTAATATAATTAATCTCTAATCCACCCAGCCAATTCACAAATATCCATTGCCTCTGTGCCATTAAGGTTCATATATTTAGATGTGAGTCACAAGTGATCATAAAAGTCTGCAGTGGAATATGTAATTTCTAAGTCACTAAGCAAGGTGTATTCAACTGATGATAATTCCCAATGTTGACTAGGGAATTCCTATAAACCATGTTTCCACTTCACATTTTAGCTGTCTCTCTATATACATCTTTTTTTTGGTTCGTTTCACTGAGTAATGTACAGAATTCCCAACAAAGTGTGTGTCTGCACCCAAGGGGTTCCTAGGTTTGAGATTAAATAGCTTAGGGGAATGCCAATGTGATTTACAAAGCAGTCCTTGCTCTAATCATGCCTGAAAGGCAGGCACCCAAGGGCTGCCCAGTGTGTGCTCTTCATACAGCCCTCAGAGGCCCTGAGACGCCCACAGTGCCACTGAAAGGCACTGGCCCAGCCTCCGGCCACCTGAGCTTCCCCCACGGCACGTCCGACTAGATGCTTTCAAAAGGATTAAGCTCTGATGGCCACAAGAGCCAGCACTGCAGCTCTGTATCCCATGGAGACTGGAGTAGTGCAAATGCAGCTGGAGATACCCAAAGCCAGGCTCAATTGGCGAGATATCGATTTCACATTCTTTCTCAACACTAGACAAGGAGACATTTTCAACCCTTCCCCTCCCAGGGTAAAAGTAATTACACAGGATGCAATTAACCAGGTGGGAAAATTATTGATGGTAAAGGCCAGGGAAATTTTTTTGAATAGATTCTCCAATCCTATAATTATTTGATGAACAGCACATATTTCACGGTGGGTAGGACAGAGGAGCCACAATTAGAGCCTCAAATTTTAGGGGTTCAGAATCATATACTGCACAGGAGCTGAGTCTATCATTTTCAATAACAAAGCTTCCTGTGGATTGACAGCCAGCAGAACCATAGCCAGAGATTCAGATTTGATGACAAGAAACAAGGTCTCTGGACCAATTATTTAGTAGATTTCATAGGAACTTGCCTTTTGAGATTAAGATCAAATCTTTGCTATTTATACTAAGATTTATTTTATGCAATGCTTTCATAACTATTGTTTAACACAAGGCAGGTGATTGATATGATTAAAGGCCATGCATCCCACAATTACTAAAAAACTAATTACCAGGGGTATGAGTGGATCTAGTCCTTGGTTTTCAAGGGCCAACCTGAAAATCATTATGACAAATCTGGGGCCAGGGGTAGAGATAAGAAATGTAATTCCTATACCACAGGGACATGTTTATCCTAAAACTATTAACACTTTCCAGCTGTGTAATGATTGACAGTCTTTATAGAGCCACCTCCCCAGAAGGAACACATTTCTCTCTGTCATATAATTTAAACTCATTAACTACTACTAGCAACCATAAGAGGAAGGTACTATTATTTCCATTTATAAATGAGGAAACTGAGGTTTAGAGAAACTGACTGACTTGCCCAGGATCACAAAGCCATGAAATGGCAGACATGGGATTCAAGCCCTGGAAGCATCTAGCTCTCAGCCAGTGAGTGCCCTTAACCCATATGCTTTTCTGGTGTCCCAAGGAGTTTCCATGATAGTTTCCATGATATCAGTTTCCATGAACCTGATAGAAGATGAAAGAAACGTCCATTCACCCCACCTACAAATCATCTACCAGGAAAAACACAGTCCTCTGCCCTCACTGTTCCATATGTTAGTTTTCCCACTGTCACTGGCAGCACAGCAGAGAGGTACAGCTCAGCATGGCCACCTAGCGTGAGTAGTTCTCCTAGTTGGGTCCTCCACTCAGATTAAATTGGGTCCTTGGCTTTATCGCAGAAAAGAATTTCAGTATAAGTTAGGACAAGAGTGAAATAAAGTTGTAGTTTATTAAGTCCACACTTTAGAATACATGTGGGCACTCACAGAAAGTGATAGGCATCCAGGACACAGACATATGCTTCCCAAGAAAGCTAAAAAAGAAAAAGCCCCTGGGCATGAGTTCTCTCCAGTTTTCTTTAACCTAGGGCATGCCCCATGTGATGTCAGTCCTGGGTGCCCACCTCTGGGACCTCCAGTATGATGAGAGCCTCAAGTGCCTAGAAAGACCCCTGATATGGGCTAGGGAGATGCCAATAAGATCAAAAGGAAAGATTCCATTATTTAGGTTCACAAAAGAAGTCAGGAGAGAGTTTCTTAGGCATATCTCAGAATTACAGAGTGACAGAGGCATGTCTCAGAATTACAGAGACAGCACAGAATTACAGATGGAAAAATAAGGTCAGGCTCAGAGGTTACATACATTTTTGACCCCAAGTATGGCTTATTACTATGTTACAATTTTCATTATTTAAAATGTCTCCTGAAAATAACATCTCTATGAAGGTAGTTCTCACAGCAGCTTTTGGTAGTTGTATCAAAGTTCTTGACTCTTAGCTGATGAAACTCAATACAGATTCTGGGGTGAAAGCTCATTCCCTTTCCAGGTCCCCCAAATTTCCCTATCTTTCTATCCTGCCTCATCACTACCCACTCACACTTCTTATTCTTTAATGAAGGACCTTGCTAGAAATTAAGCATTAAGTGGCAGCCCTTAGCCACTTAAGCTTTACATGGAATGCCCACTTCCCTTTTAGTCACAGAGAATGTTTTTATCTTTACATGTTAAGATAATATTATTTTTGGAAAACTCATATGGCTCAGACCCAGACGTATTTCAGTGGACAGGCGAGTCAGGCCCACAGCTTGCTCCATCCTCCCTCTCCCTCTGCTTCCCACTCCTGCAATCCAGTTCTTTTGAGATTTATCCTGCTGATATTAAGAAATTCAGGCTGTATTTTACTTCTTCTTGAAAGGTTTTGGAAAATGTCTAAGACTGGTGGCAATGTCAGAGGGCAAGCAACCAGTCTCTGACAGCCCTCTCTGGTCATCTACCCTGTGCACCTCCAACCATGAGACAATGCTCCTCTCCACTTGGCATACAGGAAAGCTAGGTCCCCACAAGGCTTAAATGCCTCTCATGAACAGTCAATTCCAGCCAGGTGTAGTGGTGCACTGGGGTAGGCTGAAGTAGAAGGACCATGAGTTCATAGGCTAGCCCTGAGCTACAGACCATGGCCCTGTCTCAAAATAAGGAAGAAAAGAAAGGTCAATTCTATGCTTCTAGGTTCAAACCCAAGTCCTCCTGTGTCCCAGGTTTGACTATCTTATCAATTCATTCAAGAGGACAAACAAATTCAACCATCCTGAATCTGGCTAGAAAAAGGAGGGTTTGCTTTCTTCCTGTTTCTTTGTTTCAGTTTGTGGCCCACACAGTATAAATAAAATTTCAAATGATTGCCAACTTAAAAAATTCATTGATTTTATAGTTTTTCATGAAAACCAGTATTTTCCTGAAAAATCACAAAATGTGCCAAGGCTGGGTGCAGTGTTCTTGTGGCCATAGAGACCACTAATGCTGGATACCAAAGCCATTACACCCTTGAAAGGGTCACAAGCTGTCAGAGCACCACCACTCACTTATCTCTGACTACTGCTGAGTCACAGAGAGTCCAAAGCCTCAGCCTAGGCTACAAAAAGAGACCTCATTCCAAAATTTAAAAAAAAAAAAAAAAGGACTTTCAATCACATTCCATTATTTTTCAATCCCACACCTTTCTCAATCAAGGAAATAACAGGGAGGCCATTAAGCACAGCCTCTAGCTGTGTGTATGCCCAGCAAGGGGATGCACAAAATACAAAATGTGCCTATGCCCAACCCAACTTCAGCTTCACTTTCATCAGGACCTGCCCTTCTGGAGGCCATCACATGAGGGACCCTTGTGTTGGCCACCATTCACCCAGCTCACTATGGTCAACTCTGTTTTTTACCACTTACCAAGGGCCCCTGGGGACCAAAGAATGGTGACTGCCACTTGGTCATGACAGGCATACTGGCTGATGGTGATATTCTGGGCATCAGCAATCATGTGCTTTCCCATTGGATTCAAGTAGGTGGTACAATCTAGAGAGTTGAGGAAATGAGAATAAATTTAAATTTTTATTTTTGTATTCAATTTTATCTTACCAAACCACATAGACCTGTGTCTCAAAAGCCCAAATATGACATAAAAGGTTGACTATGGTTTGGGAAATAGTAAGATGCTATGGAAAGATTAATTTCTACCACCATCCACTCACCCCAAGTTAAATTCCAGGACAATGCTGGGAGGGTCACATAGAGTGTAGAGTTTGTGTGTACAGCATTAACTTATTTTTTTTCACTCTTATGACATTTTATCTAAATCAGTAAATATTTATTTACATCAGTTCAAACAGTTTTCAGCAACAAAGGGTGATTTGAGAGAAAACATTGCTAAATTATTTGGAGTTTGTTTGCTTTAGAAGAAAACTAGAGGGCAAGGTAACTGGGGGATAGGAAATAACATGTGGATGTGAATCTACAGGGGACTGATTCACAGCCAGACTGTTAAATACAAGTGACTGACTGATGAGGATCCTAGCAAGAGCAAAACTTTTGTTCTGACACCACAATCCCCACTGAATCCAAAATGCCCCACACTGCTAAAAAACACCTTGTTTGACTTTGTCTGAGGACATTACTCATTGCCACATGTCAATGTAGCCACAACCATGTGAGCAGCTATCTGCACCAGCTGGTATTGCTAAATACACCTTCAAAATCTCTACATTTCCTAGAAAGCTGCCAGAAGCTCCCAGTCAGAATCAGGCTGAAAGAGAATGGCCAAGCACTGCTCTGGCTACTCTTAACAGGAAAAACAGCCCCCCAGGGCTCCCTACCACTCGGATGGCCACTCTGTCATCAGCACAGAGCACATTACTGCTAGCGTAACCTCTGAGTCAGAGGTGTCTAGCATGCAAAAACCCTAGCTAAGAGCAGTTTCCCAATACAGAAAATGACAAGATCCTATCATATGTGAAAAGTTCCAGTATTTTCATTTGTTGAAGTCTATAATATAAGAAAAACCTTTCACTTAGCTGTGAAAAGATGTAAGAAGACAGAAAATCACTGGGTGTTTTTGCTTCATTCCCAATGCCAAAATTAACACACTGTGGGTTTCCATAAATACTATTATACAAGTAGAAACCCTAAGAATTAAGAAAATGTATTATAACCTACTCAGGATCTAAGGGAGAAATGTGGGATGCAACATTAAAAGAAGCAAGACTTGCGAAATTCAGTTATGACTTAATGGCAGGACATTTTCTTTCTTCATCCCATTAAATGACAAAGGAATAGAAAAATAATTTTTATAGTTTCGTAATTTTGGTGAAAAATCAGTAATTGGTTTTTAGCTATTTCAAACAGAACTAATAACCAGTCAACCGAGAAATAACAAGAACTTCCTTATAGAAAAGAGAAATATCTTTTTCAATGGAAAACACTAAATAAGTTTTTATACAGCCTGCATCCAATTAGCAAAGTCTAAAATTTTGGATTCTGGTTATAAAAAAAATTTTATGCCCAAATGACATTTTGCCAAAACGCAACTGATCTTCAAACATCTCAGGAGTCAATGCAAGCTGCGAATTAAATTTTAATTAAAAGTTGAAGAATTAAGAAGACAGTAATGCCTAAGAGACAGGCACAGGCATGAAGGCCAAAATTTTTAGTACAATGAAGACAACATAATACGCTTTTAAATTTTACAGGTATATATCCTATTTCACAAAATGCATATTAAATTAGAGCGGCAAATGCCTGTTTGTAGCTGACCGGAAAATTTTGAACTCTTGAATGTAATACAAGATCTGCCAAAACCAAAAACATGTATTAGAAATTAACTTTCTGACTAAGAGAAAGATCCACTACACATGTCTTCACTTAGCTGAATCAAGTATCATGGACTTGTAAATCTTTCATTACAATCACGGCATTTGCCCAGAGCACACACACACCCCTAACAAGACACGCCCAATTATCATGTGTAAGTCCTCATTGGTTAACATAAAGTACCCATGCCAGTAATGGTGGGTATTAATTTGACACACATATTTATATCTTAAAATTGTTAGATTGTGTCCATGACCCCTAAAGTCCTGATTTAGCATTTATCATTCCGGAGTCCTCTGTGTGACATAAGCCCCCAATTCATAACCTTCTCCAAGAGATGAATCAGATGCCAAGAGTCACCAAATATGAGACAAGCTCCCTTTTGCCATTTTTATATATAAATTACAGCTCATAAGGCTGAAATGCTCCCAGTCCTATACAACCACCTTCTTATAAATGCAAGTCGCTGCTTATAGGGGATCCAGTATGCTTACTCAGAAAAAGCATCTTCATCCTGTCTTTAGAAAACAATTCAGCCAAGAAACTAAATCACACTTTGTTAAGAGAAAGGGTAAAAAAGGTACCTGTATTCAACCCCAGTTGGACTGACTTCTAATATTTACAGATAGTATCTACTGATCATCTGCTGCAGGCCAGCCACTAAGTTGAGCATGTATAAGCATTAGCTCATTTTAAGCCTAAAAATAATGTTAGGAGAAGGAAACTCTATTTTTTTTTTAACGAGCAAATTGAAGCATGAAGTCATCTGCTGCTCACACAGGTGGGAAAGTGGAGTTGGTACTTATGCCTAAGTCAGATACAGTTTACTGGAGACCCCTGGGCCAACGTGGGATACTGATTCACTGGACCCACTCTGTGAACTTTTTAAAATAAATGCCAATATAAAACCATGTTCACAAAAAATGCAAATTTCCAGCTATTCTTAGAAACCACATCTGGCTACATCCAGTAGGAATTCCTCAAAGCTACAATGAGCTGGAATCAAGAACTCAGAGCCCCCTATAGAACAGATACAGGCTACCCAGTCTGCCATAGTCCCCACCTTTCTCTATGATCCTGACTGGGTCCTACTGACATCTGTGTTTGTTCTTAAGGACACAGTTATGTCCTGAGGAACTCAGGGAAGGTCTTCAGACCTAACTTTTCTGAACACTATGGAAGACACTTGACCTGTACAAGCTCCCAAATACTTCAGTGGCTTAATCGAGTCTAAGCTGATTTAGTTTTGACAAACCTGAACAGGTTCAGAAAATTCCTCAATCCCAGGATCCTGCAGTATCCTCAATTAAGTACAACCATATAAGCTCAAGATTACAGAAAGGAGAGATGACTCCATTCTTTGCAGTCAACCCATTTACTTACTGTCATATCTGAAGGTGATATTGTGCAGCCCACTGTTTCTGCTGGCCGGCCCCACTCCCTGTGGGAAAACAAGAGAGCACAATGTAGAGTGAAGCCAATTTACTTTTCCAGCTCAGACCCACAGGGAGTCTGAAAATGCGCAGCAGTGCAGAGACCCAGGGTCATGCCTGTCTCTGAGCACCAGCCACCACTCCCTGCACCAATTCCATGACTGCACCCCTCACTGCCAAACAACCCTCAGCCCAAGAGATTCCTAACTGCAAGGCCAGAGAGATCATGGGCACTGACTTCTCCTAAGACAATAGGAGCAGGCTGCTCTATGTTTAGGGGTTAAATAATTCATTAGCAGTAAAATTGGGAGACCAGGGCTGCCAGCTGGAGCCCCTCCAGTTGGATCCACTTTGAGCACTGATTGGTTATAAAATTCGCCTACCAGACACCCTCATCCGAAAGCTCTATTACCCAGGACAGATAGGCAATTCCTCAAGTCTAAGGAAACCAGTTTCTCATTCCAAGACTGGGAATGACTGTGGGAATAAGCCGTTACTTTTAATGAGAAAATTCTTTGCTGCCCCCATACCTATGCTTGGAATACACAGGGTGGGTCATAAAAGAAAAAGAAAAAAGACTTTAAAAGGTCTAGCTCTTAACTCTTGGTGATGTGGCCATTAGCCATCTGTACTCTTAATAGCAGGGTAACAACTCCGCCAGACTTCCCACTTTAATTACAGCAGCCACAGAGGGAGCACCGGATCCTCCTGCTGACCCCGCCTTTCTCTAACCCAAGCCTTATCCATCATGGGAAAGAGCATCTCCAGATCTACTGACTATGATTTAACTGTTTCTCTAATAATCTGCAAATGTGCTGCTCCATATTACTTGCAGAATTCTCCAAAATATGTTAATTCTGAAGTGCTAAGTGATGGGAAAATATTTTAACCACATAGCTAAAGTTTCCACTTAACTAGAAGGATGTTAGGGGAAACCATATGCTGGCAGCCTGGTATTTAATGGGCAATTGTTACACAGAGACACAATGTGGAGAACACTTCTGATGGGGCCCAGGTTTCAGGCCACAACCGCATCACATCCATATGCTGCAGGCATGTTCACGCTGCTTATCCTGAAGCCAGGCACACCCATTGAAACTCTATCCCTGAGCTCAGATATACATGGGCCTTGGGAAAGCACAGCTGTGCTGAAAGGGACACACACACACACACACTCTCTCTCTCTCTCTCTCTCTCTCTCTCTCTCTCTCTCTCCCCCCCCCCCTCCAAAGTGAGGAATAAGTAAGCAGTAAAACAAAACCCAAATCAACATGATGCCCCAGCAGCTCCTGATCTGCTGGGGTTCCTCTTCTTCCTGGTTCACTTTCTTTCTCCAGCTTCCTCCTCCCACCCTTTCTTCTCCACATCCATGTTCTTGTTTGTTGTTAGGTGCTATAGAGTCGTGTCCGACTCATAGAGACCCTCATAGGGTTTTCAATGGCTGATTTTTTGGGGTGCATAAGACTCTATAACTCTGCAACTGAACTGAAACTTTGGAAAGTGTTATTACCTTACTAAGATCCTGAAGGCATCCATGATTTCTTAGGGACAAGGCCAGTCTGTGCAACTAGAGGCTGCCTAACCTCCGGATGGCAGAGACCAGGGTAACAATCAGGAAGGAGACAATCCAATAGTTACACCCCACAACTTTTTGAAATCCTCAAGACCAAAAGTCAAGACTCTCAAACCATATCCTCTCCTCCCTTACAAAGCCTCAGGACATAAACTCACTCATCCTCTATGATGAGCCAGACATTATGCTAGCTATGGTAGTAAACAAAGAAGCCATGTCCCTGCCTCCCGATATGAAGTAACATGATACTCATCCTTTCAATGAAGAGTAACTAGATACAGTCAAATCTCAAATCACACCCTGGCCCTCCAAGAACTCCCAGTTTAGATGGCAAACAAGGTCTATGTGGCTATGGTGAAAGAATGTGATTCATCAAATGCCACAGGCAGAACCTGAATAAGGCCTAATGAAGAGTAAGGATGACATGTACCAGAAGCTTAAAAGGGGAAAAGATGATAATTGATCTTGAATGGAAAGAAAAACAGAACCACATCATGGGAGTTAAAAAAAAAAAAAAGTTATCTAGAAGCTAAGGTTAGTCTCTCAATCCTTTCATCCTCCAACTGGTAACTAAAGGAAAACCACTCCACTCCACTAGGTCTGAATGTCAACTATCTGGTTTTTGTTGTTATTGTTGTTGTTATGGAATGCACACAGGCCAGGTGTCGTGGTGCATGCCTGTCATCCCAGTAACTCAGGCGGCTGACGCAGGAGGATTGCCAGTTTGGGGCCAGAGGGAACCTATGCAATTTATGGAAACCCTTTCTCAAAAAGAAAAAAGAAAAAAAGGGATGTGGGGTGCTTAGGGTCCTGAGTTCAACAATCCGGCACTGCAAAATTAATTAGTCAATTAATTAATTAATTAAAAATAAAGAATGTGCATACCTTTCCTCTGGCCCACTACTGCAAAATGAATGAATGAATGAATGAATGAAGTGAATAGCTACCCATGGGCAAGGGTTTGAAGAGGGCCATGAAGCCGAATAGAAGAGGCACTTTTTACAAAGGTACCACATTCTGTCTAATACCATGTTCCAAGGCAGACAAGGGCTGGGATTTAACTCAGTTGGTAGAGCGCTGCGCTGCAGTCTCTGAGGTCCCGAGTTCAATTCCCAGCACTGCAAAAATAGGAGAAGGGCCTGGCAATCCACTCCCAAGGCAATCCCAAAATAGCCATTAAAAACCCTATGAGGGTCGCTATGAGTTGGATACTGACTCGAGGGCACCCAACAACAACAACAACAACAAGGCAGACAAGGACTCTGGGGACCTTGTGGGACTCAGTCAGCTTTTTGAAACTTTGTTTCTGTTTCTCCTATGTTTTATCTGTCTGTTTCACCTATATTTCTATTGCAGCATGTTTTTAAGAGACATTTATTAGCACCTTGCAATGGTTAATGCATTGTGGAAAGAAGCCCAAGACAGTGAAATATGCTGTATCATACATAGAAGAACCTAAATCCCTCCAAATAACATCTCTGTGATATACAGGGAGCTCTTCAGAGGAAGTCCCAGTGAACTGGCCACAGGAACAGGGAGGCTTGCATGCTGCATCCAGTTACTACACACTGAGCATTCCAGCCTGTCCTGCGCACCACAGGGGCATTCAGCTATGAACCAGGCCCAGGTTCTGACCTCAAGGGGCTTTGGCCATCAAAATGAGCTCCAAACATGCATATCAACCCTCACTCCCCTCCTGCCGGCTCTTCACTGGCTCCCTACCCCTCTATATCACTTCTATGTGTCCCCAGCTGCCTATCTTCCCAACTAGTTCCTTCATACCTTCCAAACCCTCAAGCACTATAGTTCCATCCAGCACATGTCCTCAGGCACTCCTGCAGTCCCAGAATCCCCTTCTCATCTCATCTCCCATAAATCTTTTCCCATCACCCAGCTCCTGCTCCCCTAGTGGGCTGCTTGTCTTAATGTGGCCCCTATTACACTGTTTCCGACATACCATTCTGCCTGCATACTCACTTAAAGGGAATATAGTAATTTGTTCTCACAACTTGACTAGTATGGCACTCCTGTGGATGCAAATATGAAATGGTAATTCTAATTCCACAGAAAACCTAGGACCTTGGCAACATCCAAGCCTGGCCATGAAGCTCAGAAGCAACAGGCACCATTGCAGGTACTAGTTCTTATATGCACCTTAATACCTTTCACTCCTGGAAGTCCTCGAGTGCACAGCCTCTCAATATATGCATGACAGATGCTCCACCAGGCTGTCCTCGGCTCAACCAAAGAATGCTTCAGTTGCTGCAGGACCCTCAGAAACCAGCACAAATAATGCTCTGCACAGGCTAGCCCTCAAAACACTGTTCTTTTCTTTATACTTCACTTCAGACAAAAATGGCACACTCCCAAACATGTCCACATCCTAAGCCCTGGGACTTGTGATTGTTATTTTATATAGCGAGAGAGACTATGCAGATGTGATTAAGTTAAAGGATGCTGAAATGGGGAGAGTATTCTGACTATACAGGTGATCTCAATGTAATGACAAGGGTTCTTATAAGAGAGAGACTCAAAGATCAGTATCAGAGAAAAGAAAATATGACAATGGAAGCAGAAATGGGGGAGCACATTTTCTCAGTTCTGAGGGGCTGAACCCAGGGCCTTACTTTGCAAGTGCTCTAACATTGAGCTGCACCCCTAGCCTCTTTTTTATTTTTTAAGAGACAGTCTCATTAAGTTGCATAGGCTGCCTTTGGCCTCAAACTCACAATCCTCCTGCCTGAGCCTCCTGATCACTGAGATTATGGGTGTGCACCATGGTGCCTGGCTCTATCCTGCAAATTTTGAAGATGGGGGAGGAAGGAGCTACTGAGCCAAAGAATGTAAGCAGCCTGTAGAGGATAAACAAGGCAAGAGATGAAGTCTACCCTACAGCCTCCAGAAGGAGCCAGCCCTGTCAATACCTTAATTTTAGCAGCTTAAGACCCATTTGGGAGTTCTGATCTCCAGAGCTATAGGATAATAAGGCTATGTCATTTTAAGCCTCTGAATTTGTGGTAGCTTTTTATAGCAGCAGTTGAAAATTAATAGATACTTATATTTCAAGTGTAACATAACTGAACAGGGTCTTGATGTCACATGCACACCACGCACTGCCATTCTTCCCCTCCCACACCCAGAACTGATCACTGCCTCAAAGTTCTCTCCCACCCTGGCTTCAGGCACACAGCAAGCACTGATCCATTAGAGCTGCTGCCAGAGATTCATCCATCCTAGAGATGGGTTTCTGCAGGCTAACCCAGGGCTTTTCTTGGAATGGTGCTTTAGAAAATGGGGTTTGGGTCCCCAGGCAAGTTTCTGAACTTCACTGAGCCTCAACTCCCTGAGATAGAGCATTTGAATAAAATTTCCTGGAAAGTATTGGTGTGAGGACTACATGAGATGATATATATCAAGTGCTTAGCATAGCATCTGACAGATAAAAACTCAAAAGTGTCTATGCCACCCTTCCTGAGAAGATTTCTGCCTTAATAAACAGGAGAGAGCTGAGCTGCAGGGCAGGTTAAAAGGGGCTGCATGAGGAAGACAGCTATATCTCCTAGATGGGATCAGTCTCCAGAATCCAGAATCTTTGAGGACAGCATTTATAGCAGACAGGCCAGAGCAAGGTGGCAGGAGGTGCTGACCACTAGGCTAAAGAATGTGTTCTGCTGATAGTTGTGGTGGGAACTGGATTTCCTAGGACCTCCACCTCTGAAAAATGCACAGGTTGGTACAGAAAGAAGAGGCTTAAGAAAACATGGGTACAAAGGCAGCTCCCCAAACCCCTGCCCCACATTTCTGGGCCTAGAACATAGTCAGGCTTCAAAAATAGTACTTTCTGGCCTAAGTAATGAATGTGTAACTATGCCAGGTAATACAAATAAGAGCCAAGCTTGGTATTCCGTAGTGATTTATGGGATTAGAATCAGGGTCCACACCAAAAGAAAGCAGGTAAGGCAGCTTACAAAGCTGGTCAGCAGCTTTATAAACTGTTCATAAGGAAACAATCCCAAGCTTTTAGCTACTACACCGTTTTGATATTTAATGAGCTGACAATTAAAAATACTTGTTTGTTGCCTATTACTTAAAACCTATAAATGCCAATGCTATGGCCTCAGGGTGCTGCATTCTTAGTTAATTAACCACCCCCACTTGCAGCACTAACGGGTAGCTTTTAATTTGTTCCAAAGGGAACTAAGAAGCAAGCCCCCAGTGCCTGGAGCTCTGCTATGAAATTCCTTTGGTTGGCGCTCTACGGTAAGCAGAGGCGGAAGCAAGCAAATGGGAACATAATGGAGAAAACATCTTTCACTCAGGAAACAGGGGGAGAGAGGATAACTCTTAAGTGCACTCAAGGAATAAAATTCAAAAGGCAAAAACCCACACCATGCTCCAGACATATGGTAAGAAGCAAAGGCCTGGACATAAAGACAGCCTCGGGGCAGGATCTCTCTTCAAGAGGCCAGGAGCCTGTCACGGAGGGGAGGGCCCCAATTCCACTGCCAATTTCCTGAGGATCCCTGGAGGGTCCTAAGCCATCCGAAGACACCAACTTCCAGAGCAACATTTCCAATCCACCTCCAACCGTTTAACTGCCATTTGGGAAAAAGATATTTTGAAAAGAACTGTACTGTAAATATGTTGCCCGCTTTTCCAATGGAAGGCAAGCCAAATGGTGAGGCCTAAACAAGACTGCACTCCAATCAGCTAAGGAACTTTTTAAAAGATAGTCATATTTTAGTGATCAGACTTAGAGTGAAAATTTAAGAGCATTTAACAGAAAGAAATGAGAGGATGGCTGTCCATAACATTTTCTCCATTTTGGGTTTCCAGTGTGTCAATGAGATAAAAAGATGGCAGAGACTGCTGTGAGGCTTAAAATGTACAAAGGGAAACTTCTGCCTACGACCAGAAAGGCATAAGGAGACAGAAGGTAGATCATGTGACTCTGTAATGGTTCAGATGGTTGTATAAACAAAGACAGATCCCACTCACATCAATGCAAACTTTTAACTTAAAACAAACAAACAAAAAAAGCCAGGCACTGTGGCACACCCATGTAATCTCAGTGACTCTGGAGGCTGAGGCAGGAGGATTCCAAGCCAAAGGTAGCCTGTGCAATGTAGGAAGACCTTGTCTCAAAATAAATAAATAAATAAATAAAATTTAAAAAATATATATAGCAGCTGGGCACGGTGGCGGGAGGATCGCAAGTTCGAGACCAGAGGCAGTCTGCGTAACTTAGCAAGACCCTGTCTCAAAAAGTAAAAAAATGGGCTGAGGTGCAGCTCAGTGGTCCAGCACTTGCAGAGCATGCAGATGTGAGGCCCTGGGTTCAATCCCCAGCACCGCAAAAATAAAAAGTAAATAAAAATATATATAGCACTGGGGGTGCCACTCAGTGATAGAGTGCTTGCCTAGCATGCACGAGGTTCTATCCTAAGCACCACTCACTCTCAAAAAAAAAAAAAACTTCAGCAAAGGCAGAGAAACCCCAGGTGATGTAAGCCCAGGAGAATGCTGGTGAATCCGAAACACAAGGAAAATAAATCACAAAGCCAGCCTGTGCCTGGATCTATTCAAGATATATTCCCTCCACATTCCAGGGAGCTGTTCTCTCACTTTTCATTTAGATGCAACCAACTTTAGAAACGAAGAATGCCATCAGTCTGATTTGTCTGATTCAAGAAGATAAGGTCTTGGATATCTAGCAAGGAACATACAAGCTTTAGGGAAGTGCCACAGGGTTCCTACCAGTAATTACCCCACGGACCCCAAAAGACCCGGAGATCTTAAGCTAATTAAAGAGATTTGCTCTGGGAGGTAGGAAATCACTACTACAAAGTTCGGTCTGTGCACCAGACCAAAGCCATAATCATGATTCATCTCTGACATGCTGCTAATCAGTACACACATGTTCCCAATTTCATGCTCCCCAAAGGAAAGCTGAAGGGACAATTGTTTCTGAGCTCTAACATGGAGCTGACCCATGCCAAGTTACCATGTGTCCTGCTTATCAAACTGAAAGCTCTAGTTTTCATCAGGGCTTCTTTTCACTATCTCACCCCTATACCCAACACTCACTCAATCCATTCGCTAAAGAGGAAGATGTGTCAGGACATTTGTGAGAGTTGATTCTCAGCAACTTCTTTAAATAATGGTAGCCTACATGGAATTTAATGTCTTAAAATGTCCTTCCCTGCTCCTGACTTAAAGATTTTTTTTCTTTGCCACTAGAACATGCCTGCACAGTCAAAGCCCAGAGATATCAATGTGCAGTGCGCATGCAGGCACACAAAATCTGACTTTCTTCCTGTACTTAAAAGCAAAATGAAACAAAGCTCCATAGCCTCCTTGGTTTTCACAAGGCACAAGCCCAAGTACTTTCTCCAGTAAGTCTGTTAAGGATCTGGGCTGTGTGTTCTCCTGTGGCTGATACTCACAAACAGACAGGACTGTTCCATTTTTCCAGTTCTGAAAATGTTAAAGCAGGCTATAAAACATGCCTCCGGATGGAGGGCCAGACCTTTCCCTTTGCTTCACACCACTCCCCTCCACTCAAATGAGAACCGCATGTGAGAGAACCAGCATCTTCAAGGTAACAGGCAGCCTATGTGGAACTTAAAAAGCATACAGACAACTCCAGAGATTAACTAGTTTTCTGTAAACAGTAGCTACAAGGGTGATGCAAACAACCAACCCCTGAAATACCCACCCAGCAAATCAGCAAATCAGTTACTGGCTCACTCTCACTTAACGCTGAAAGGAACAAAGACTTGACACTAGAAGTGCAAGAAAGTCTCTTCCAAGAGGGCAAAATAGTGATTAGACAATAGAGGAAAACTTAAAGCTATAAACATGATTGTTATGCCTAAGCTAAGAGGAAATGTTCGGCTCAAAACACAACTACTAATAAAAAGCCTTAGGACCACACAGAAAGCAGTGCACTGAATTGTACCCACTTCAAATACCATTTCTGAGGGCCTGAAGGAGTCTCTGAATACTGTGTCACATCTGGAATTCTGCTTTTACTGCACAAATGCCTGAGAAATGAGAGATTGTGACGTTGCCATGGGGACCCAGCCTCCTCCTTCCCGGCAGGTCCACAGCATGCCCCCAGCATGCCCCACACACATGCTTCCTCCAAGGTGGATTTCTCATATTTGGAAGTTATGGAAGGCGGCCCTTTTAGATTTTAGTGCTAATCGAAACATTACAGGATGTGTTAGAAAACACGGTGACCCCTCCCACAAGACGATTATGTCTGACCACATGGTGGTCTTGGATTGAAACACCTCCTTAAAATAAGCGCAAGCAGCAGGGAAACATCAAGCCAACTTAGACCCTTTTTCAAAATCCATGTCCCTTTCTGTAAGAGAGAGACACGCTTCAAGCATCCTTGACAAACTCTCCTGTTCTCAAGCTACAAAAATCCACGTGAGTCAACTTGTGTTCAAATTGCCTGCCACACTGGGCCTACATGAGGATCCCTGACCCAGGCTTCATGTAGACTTACCCGTGGTCTTGAAGCAACAATGCCTTTAATCCTATCCCTGCATGACTATCAGCCAAAAGAGGGGGTCTTCACTTTTTTTTTTTGTTTCTCCTTGTTTACTGGGAGCTGAACTCAGGGTCTTGTGGATACTTTATAAGTGCTCTACCACTGAGCTGCACCCCTAGTCCTCTTTTCTGTTTTTTATCGTGAGACAGAGTCTTGCTTAAATTGCACAGGCTGTCTCTGGCCTCGAACTTGTGATCCTCCTGCCTCTGCCTCCTGAGTTGCTGAGATTACAGGTGTGTACCACTGCTCCTGGTGTGGGTCTTCACTTTTAATTACTGATGACTCTGTTGTTAAGGAGAAGGATTACTAAAACACTTTTGGAGAATCCTGTGAAAAACATTCCTCACCCAATTTCCCACAGAAATATTTCTTAACAATTTCAAAGGGTTCCCAGCACTCCTTATGGCCTCCCCCAAAAGCCTCTGAGGGGTTCACAGGCCCCAGGTCTAAATCCTTAATTAGACACAAAGAATCCAGACACCCCACTTGGAAATGAGGGGGTATATCTCAGTTTGCCACTCTAGGATGCAGACCTCCAAATGGCCCCTCCAGGGGTGTATTCAATATCCTGCACAGATAACCAAACATAGAGCAAGGTCTTCCTCAGGTGCGAGCAGATGCCCCCATCACTGCTCATTCTCCATACTCCCACCTCCTTGGGGCTCCAGCTGGCTCAGAACCTCATTCCTCTTCACCTAGGATCATTTCCCATCATTTCCCAGCACTAGAATTTCCCACCTAAAGGCAGAGTGACCCTTCCAATACAGACCGGCCTTTCTGCCTGGTCTGGCCTTTCCCAGCCAACTTCCTGGAAGAGAGAGGCAAGAAGCAGCCAGCCAAGAGGTGAAGTAACAGTCATCAAATTCTGATGGGTAGTTTAGAGGGTCTCAGACCTCCTGTTTCTCTATCAGCCTAGCTCAGAGGTGACACTGAACAACAGCCTACCTCCATATCCAACCATTTCCAACTAGCCTCTTAGATACACATCTAAAATGTGCCCCTGAGATGCCGCCGGGTTTGTGTCTGTGTGTAAATGTGTGTGTGTGTGTCTATGTAAATGTACCCAGCCACATGGCAAAAGGAAAAAAATTTAAAAAGCACCAGGAAGTCAGCAGCACTGGCTCCAGGTGTTAACACTTAGAGCATCCTGCCCAGCCCCCTCCAGCTGGAGGCAGGCCGCCTGGGAGCCGGACACAGCAATTAGGGCCTTCCCGGGCTGGGCACCTTTGTCCCCTTGCTAACATCATTAGTGTCTGACTTCCTGTGCACAACAGGGCCTCCTGGGGGGCAATCGCCGGCTGACCCGGGCAGGGCATTAGACTTCCTTTGTCAAAGACCTTCAAATGTTAACAAGCATGTGAACAAGCTTCCCCCCGCCCCCCATTGCCCTCTTCTCGTCTCAGCTCCAGCTCACGATGGGCGCAATCTGTGACAGTCTGGGTTCTCTGCAGCTATGAGAACTCAAGTTACTTGAGAGAAATACCAAGTCTCAATGCTGAGGGAGCGAGCCAGCAACCTCGAAGGGCCTCCAAACCTGATTTCCTAGAACTGTTCCGCTGGAAGCTTGCAACTCATTTGCTGAGTGCCTACCAGTCACCAGGGCTGTCACTTGTCCTGCATTAATCAGGGGAACATGAGCAAAAGTAATAGTGCTAAGCCAACAGGAGTCCTAGGGAGGGCCACATCCAGTCCAGAGCCCCATTAAGCACAGTGGGTGCTCGCTCCATTCACATGTGCTGGGGAACCAAATGCAAGATGGTCTCAAGATGCAAGGCTTTGCTTAAGGTTTGGGTAACCCTAGGGTTTTCAGACAAACACTGGTCAGATCTGAAAATGGGCTAGGTGTGACTTGCTTTTATAGCTATAATCCTACCATCACGATCCCTCTCTCAGTAATACTATCACTACCAGACCCCAAATCAATAAAAGCCTCTCTGCTTTCCCAACAGAGGGTTTCCAGGGTTTTTTGTTGTTTGTTTGTTTTGTGGGGAGGAGACAGATATCTTTGAGAATTTGACAAAAGCTGTAGTGTGTATACTGGCACTGTATTTCAGGAGGCTCTGAGTCCCTGACACCCACCCAGACCCTCATCTGACTGCTGAGAGTCCTGCTCCTCTTAGTAGGTTCTTAGCGTAATACCAACCAAGTCTGTTAAAATGAAACAGTACTTTTACTTTGGTGACTAATACCAAAATTCAAATGGAAGAGCAAAGTGGCTGGATGTGAAATTTCAGTTTTAAATAGAACTCTGGATTAATGTTTTCCAACTGTTACCATTTTATAGGTGGTATTTGTTACAAATCAGTAACTGAACACTTTACCCAAGATGTAGGGTAGGGACTCATGAACTTTACAAAGCAGCAACATCAAAAGCACAACCACTTCTGCTCTTTAGCCCATGAAGAGAGGGGTGTCTATCATTTCTCAGATCACAGGTGCCAACAGTCATATCTGAGTCAGGTCAGTTTCACTGAATCAAGTTAAAAAATAAACCACAATGTGGCTAATTTTTTTTTTTCAAGTCCCTGGATATGGAAGAAAATACACTATCCAGAAGATTAAAAAACAGCTGATTTTCCCAACTCCTGCTAAAGGGCCTCTGCGGAGTATGGTTTCTGTAGGCAACACACAAACTGCATTGTATTTTGGATATATATTAAAATATTTGCCCCAAACCTAATAACTCTGGAGGATAACTTAAAACTCTAAAACCCCATTATTTCCAAACCAAAGACTAATATATGGCTTTGACTCCTATATCAGCAGTGGCAAGAGTCATTCAAGCATCAAAACTAAGATGCTAGTATATACTGAAGGACACTGTCACTTACATGATGCCAAGTCCCCCACGAGTTTATTCTGATGAACATTACAAGTTTCAAAGGGTAAATGATTCACCATTGGTTCTGAGTTTTGCTTTTTGCCAAACTAATTTTAAAGTACTAGGCAATCGGAAGGATAAACTCAGACTAATGATCCCTCTAACTTTACGTCTCCCCACTTCTTGGATGGAAGCCAGCAAGCAGTCTGCCCTTAAACTATAAGCAATAAATCTAGAAGACTTTCCTAATTTCCCAATGACACCACATGGAATTCCTATTAAAGCAGACACATACAACTGTACACACACACACACACACACACACACACACGCACAAAATGACACACCAATTCAATCAATGTATGATACGCCAGAAATGTGCTTGCCAAAAGGTAATCAGCTTTGTTTTCATTTCCCTGAACAGCTAAAATGTCCTTCTAAGAAGGAGGGTAAAAAATGATGTGAAAATGACGTATCAATATCTCAGCTGATTTTAGATTTAGATAAATGTTCCTGTGAGTGGAAGAGGCAGTGGCATATTCTTAGGCATGAAGGTCTCCCTGCAATCCCTGTCCAAGGTTCCTGGCATATATTGGTACAGGGAGGTCAACTGCAAAGTAAACTCCTGGTGAGAAGCCTTCCTTCCTCTCCTAGGGGGCTGGCTTAAACAACAAATGGCACATAATGTTCTTCCTTGCAGGAAGAAATCAATGTGTCTTCTTCCCTTCATTAGGCTTCCATGGAAAAATGTTTACAAAATCAAAGCATATGGTAGAAATAAATTAGAAGTCTGTAATATTTTGTCATAAAGTTAGAGTGAAACAGTGGGCTTGCCAGAAAAGATTAAAGGCAGTGATTAACTGTTTTTTTTTTTAAAAGAAGGTTGAAAGGGTCCAGCTAAAATGATTTCAAACTAAGAATGGGGAGCTGGATCAAGGCGAGGCCACACTGTCAGGTGAGCAGCACTGCTCTCTGGGACACAGGCCAGTGCATTCCCAGGAATGCTGAGGAGAAAAAGCCCCTGAGGTGCATCATGTCCTATCTGCTTGTTGGGGCAGGAGGCTGGGAGTGGGCAGAAGCTGGGATGGACCATCTCCAGTCTGTTACTTCCCAGCTGCACAAGAGGGATAAGCTATTCAGTGGTTCTCATATAAATATTCCTGAAGAGTAGGTTTTCAAGTTTTTAGGAAAACTATAGGTTTTTCTTTTGAAGAGGAGTCTATTGTTTTTGTACCTATAACAAGTTAAAAGCAAAAGAAATTTAAGTTCAAAGAAGATTGCGAAAATTCTCCACAGCTCCACACCCCATCATTCTGAAGTCAATTCCTCTAGGCTGTCTCTACTGCATGTATCATTTGAACTATGGTTTAACCTAAGTTAGATGCTAATACACAGAACATTTGTTCTGATAAGTTTCCACCAGCTACTAATGTCATTCCTTTTGGAAGAAACATGGGATCTATAAGGAAAGTAACAAAAAGAGCCTAATAAGATGAGATTTAGGAGCACTTGGCCAAATTCTCTGCAAAGGTCCAGTCAGCTGTAATCATTTTCTATGAAGTGAAAATGTTATTAAGAAATAGCAAACCTAGGGCTCCAGATTCTACTCTGAACTTAAGGCAGGATGCCTATCTATTGAGTTTCCTGCTTCTGAAAAATGGGGGAAATTATACCCACAGTCCAGGGGGCTGGTAAGGACTAAATGAGATAATGATATAAAATAATAATGGCACATCATACATGCCAGGCTCAGTACTGGACACTTTATTTTTGAGTTGTATCAATGAGGGAACTGAATCAGAAAATATAGACACAAGTCGGGTGTGGTAGCGCATGCCTATAATCCCAGTACTCAGGAGGCAGAGGCAGAAGGATTGCAAGTTTAAGACCAGAGGCAGTCTGCATAATGTAGCCAGATCCTGTCTCAAAAAAAAAAAAAAAAAGGTAAAAAAAAAAAAAATGGACTGGGCAGGCAGCTCAGTGGTATAGCACTTGCAAAGCATTGCAAGTGTGAGGCCCTGTGTTCAACCCTCAGTACCACAAAAAAAAAAAAAAAAAAAAAAAAAAAAAAAAAAAAAAAAAAAAAAAAAAAAAAAAAAAGAAAAGAAAAAAAAAGGAAAGAAAAGAAAATACAGACACAAATGAAACTGAGACAAAAATAAGAATCTTACCTAAAGTTATATGATTGACTAGATAGCTGGAGTAGAACCCAAATCTGACCTCAAACCTTCCACTTGCTACTATATTGAAAAAGAAGGCTCTGAAGTCACTCCCTCCCTCCCAGAGTCAAAACCTACCTGGGGAGAGAAGGAAACACCTTCTTTATCTGTTGCCAGTTGAACTTAGATCTTCCAACAAAAGAGCACTAGTTAGGGCTAGGAATATAGCTCCATGCTATAACAAGGTCCTGAGTTTGATTCCCAGCACCAAAAAATAAAATAAAATGTAGCAAAGCTAGCCCTTTATCCTGTTCTAAAGCCTCTACAAACAATAGAATTAAAGAATAATCAAGGCTGCTTGGTGCCCAGTGCACGCATACTGGTGTTTCATTAGGTTGCCTGGTGACATGGGGTATCCTGTTCTGAAGAGTAACCAAATTACTATAATTTATCCTGTTGTTGTTGTTAGGTCACAGTGACCCTACATACAACAGGGGAAATGCTATTATCAGTGCTTCTCTGCTGTTCATAGGGTTTTCAATGGCAGATTGTTTTTTGGGAGTGGGTTGCCAGGTCCTTCTCCCAAGCCTACAGCACCTGGTGTTCCCAGGCGGTCTCCCATCCAAGTACTAACCAGGCTAGACCCTGCTTAGCTTCAGCAATGTGACAGGATCGGATGCCACAGGGCTATGGCTGCAGGCCCAATTTATCCTGTAGGTTTCTTAAAAATTACATAAATTTAGGGGATTTTTATGATTAGCTGGTGGGTCTCATGTGAATAACAACTGTGTAAAATTAAAAGGGAAACTGGCAAATCCAGAAAGTGCACTGATAACGTCCTCCCTCCTGTACAGTAATCACATTACAGCCCTTATAGAAAATCTAAGCCCCCCTTTTTTTCTAGAGGGTCAGAGGGGTTGGGAAAACACAAAGGTGGGTTGATTTTACAGAACAAGCAGAAGAAATAAAACAATTTTCTGGAAAAACTATAAATTCTATTTTGTGATTAAAGTCAGCATGTGTAACCCAGGCATGGAAGGAGAAAGAACAATTTGTTTTCCTCAAAAATTTGGCCCAATCAAAAAGTCAACATTTAACTATCCTGAGGTTTGTTCACTCCTCTCACTTACTCATGAAAGACTTTGGCAATCAAACACATGTCTCAAGAACTTCAAGTATACTTTTGCACCAGAAAGGCCATTCTAAGTGAGTGAGAAAAATGCTAAACCCCTGTTTCCAGGAATTTACAATTCATTTTGGAAGACAAAGCTGAAAGTCATGACACTATAGTACATGATGTTACACTTTCCAGAATGAACGTGCAAAGTTATGCAATTGAGCTCCACATGTAATAGGACTTTGGAGAGCAGAGAGCTGGACAAAGGAAGGCCAGCCAGGGAAGTGTCTTCATAGGGAGGCAGGTGTCCAGCAGATCCTGAGGCATGTGGATCCCTGTGGTGGGTGGAGGGGAAGCACACACAGACACATAAGCACCTATAGCCAAGTGCACAGTCCTGTGCCCGTTACATGGTCAACATTCAGTAAATGGTTGCTACACTTCTGATAACCCTAGAGAAAGTGACCAAGACCTTCATCCCTTCAGTGTTAAATGCCCCCAAACTAGCCTGAAAAGACATCACAGGACTGGGATGGATGAGAAGGTTCAGTTTTGCATGTGGTACACCTTTGAATCAGGCAATTTACAGCCAACTGTCTGGATAAGACCCAAACAAAGTAGTCCCTATGGATGTAAGCACAAGCCTGGATTTGGCAAATAAGAAGTCAGGGGAAAACTTCTCTGATGTAGGCAAGGTGGCAGTGGGCTAGGGTAATGGCAGAGAAGAGAGAAAAGGCAACAAAACAGCTTCAAAGGATGAACCAAAAGGATCAGAGAACTGATTCAAAAGGATGTGTCAACTCCAGGGCCCAGAGATAGGAGGTGCCCCTGACAAAACAGAAAGACTGCAGCTGAGCCGAACTCTTTACATGTGTCCTCTTATCTTCAAGATAAGCCTGATTCTCTGGCCCTAATACAGATGGAAGGTATTTAATAAGGAAGAAGAGTCCCATTCATCACCTGTTTCCAGTTTTCATCTTATCTTGCACCCATGACAAAGACTGTCATTTATTTATTTATTTATTTATTTATTTATTTATTTATTAGCGGTACTGGGGGTTGATCCCAGGGCCTCGTGCTCGCATGCTTTGCAAGTGCTGTACCACTGAGCTGCACCCTCAGCCCATTTTTTACTTTTTGAGACAGGGTCTCACGAAATTACGCAGACTGCATCTCGTCTCAAACTTGTGAACCTCCAGCCTCCATCTCCCGAGTCACTGGGATTACAAGCACCCAGCTCAAGATTGTCAATTTCTGACATAAGCTGAGTGTCACAGAGATCCAAGATGGAAGTCTCCCTCAGCATCTCTATAACCCTTCCCCATCCATACTTCACACCTTGATTTTCCCATCTATATTCAGGGTCAACCAGGGTCATGCTCCCAGGTAGAACTCACTAGATACTAGAGAGATAAAAAGACAACTTGGAAGTAAAGGCCATTTGTTAGCTTCTACCAAGTCCTCATCACATATTTAAAGACCAACATCACTAAACAGTATGTTTAAAAATCTGACATTGGCTGGACACTGTGTCACAAGCCTGTAATCCCATCTATTCAGGAGGGTGGGGCAGGAGGATCGCTGCAAGCTCGAGGCCAAATGCAGCCTGCACAACTTAGCGAGACCCTACCTCAAAACAAAAACAAAAAAGAGGTTTGGGATACAGCCCACTGACAGAGCACTTGCCTAGAATGCACAAGGCCCTTGGTTCAACCCCCTCAGTACTGTGGGGGAAAAAAAATCTGACATTGGCACAAAAGGTCAGATACTCTATGATTCCATTTATATGAGGTTGTTGTTACGTGCTGTGGAGTAGTGTCCAACTCATAGTGACCCTCAAAGGGTTTTCAATGGCTGATTGTCTCGGGATTACCTTGGGAGTGGATTGCCATGTCCTTCTCCCATTTTATATGATGTGGTCAAATGCAAAAAGAGACAAACTAAAATGGTGGGTGCCAGGGCCTGGGGTCCAAGGAGAATGAAGAGGCACTGTTTAATGGGTATGGAGTTTTAGTAAGATGAGCGAGTCCCAGAGGCGGATGATGGTGATGGTTACATAATACTGTGAATTCACTGAAGGCCCTTGAACTGTATATTTAAATGGTGAAAACAGTAAATTTTATGTTATGTATATTTTACCATAATAATTAAAAAAAGAAAAAACTTTAAAGGAGTGGGGATGCTGAAGCCAGAAATAATTTTAAGAAACAGTGTTGTGGCCACATTTGCAGTAATCGTTTAGAAGGTAGAAGCATGAAGCCAGGCTGACCAAATATGAGGCAATGGTAGGAGTCCTCAGGTGAGGAGGTGAGAAGGGCAGTGGTCAGAATGATGGTGAGCAGACAAGTCTGAGAGGTGCAATAGGGGTCATAATGACACGTGCAATACAAAGGTGATGAAATTTTCAAAAATGATTTTCAGTCTCCTATTTTGGGAAGATGGATGATAGTGATTTTATGATTTTATGGCAATAAAGAGAACACTGGAAATGGAGGGTCTTTTAAAAGGAGACTGCTGAAAATTAAATCATGAAAGTAAGGTCCCTACAAGATATGTTATTATAATAAATACCTAGACACACACACACACACACACACACACACACACACACACATTTTTTAATGTAGGATTAGTAAATCCAGAAGTCAAGCCATAGAACCTTAAAGGCAGATGGAAAGGAGGTATGAAAATCAGAAGGTGTAAAGAAAATAACAATGACAACAACAACAACAAAAAATGGAATTGGGATCAGCGGGACGACCTATAGTTAGGACATGCAATGTGGAAAAGAAGATTGAAAAAGTGAGGTATGCAAGGAAGAGAATGAAACAATTGAAATAAGGCATATTAAATGGGTGACAAGTAAAAGAATGTCAAGAAGGATGCTTCAATAACTTTTTTGATTATACCAAATCTGAGTAAATAATTATACTGATAGATCATTTGAAATAGTTCCTCCACATTACTTCCCAAGTGTTTTGCTGTTATTCAGACTTACACCCTGGTTTTATAGGAAAAGTAGACAATGTGTTATGAAGATCACCTAAACACAATTTCTCCATATGTTTGAAAAAAAAAATTTTTTTTAAAGGTGTCATTGGCACTGGAACAAGGAGCTGAAAAGATGCTTGGCTCCCTGTCCAGCTGCTGTGTGCAGCTTCCCCCAGAGCTCACAATCCAGCTAGGAGAACACACCAATCTCCCACACTATGGAGAGCACAGACACCCCAAGTAGCAATGCTCCCCAAGGTCTGCTCAGCACTTTACAGACTGATCCACTGCTAAAAGAGTAAAAGCTTTTTCCAGCTTTTGAAATAAAACTATATGGAAAATGTAGAGGCAATCAACACTGAACTAAGAGTTCTTCTAAATAAGATCATCATTTTATCCCCATACTCTTAACCAAATAGTCTAATAGCTAGCATTCAGAATAACTGAACCATAACAGAAGTAGATCTCAGAAGTCAAAGATGAGCTGGGCACAGTGGCACATGCCTGTAATTCCAGCAGTTTGGGAGGCGGAGGCAGGAGGATCACAAGTTTGAGACCAGAGGTAGTCTGCATAATTTAGTGAGACCCTGTCTCAAAGTTAAAAAAAAAAAAAAATGGGCTGAGGGTACAGCTCAGTGGTCCAGCACTTGCCAAGCATGCAGGTACGAGGCCCTGGCTCAAACCTCCAGTACCGAAAAAAAAAAAAAAAAAAAAAAAAAAAAAAAAAAAAAAAAAAAAAAAAAAAAGAAGTCAGACAAATAGCTCTTCAAAGGATTAGCTAGAACTCTGTCAGTACAATTTGAAGTTATCAGATTAAATTTAGGCAAATCTTTCTCTCCAAAGCTCATGAAAATGGTGAATTTTTGCAGGAGGGAATTAATGTAAGTGTTAATTTTCAGATGATCCTGTTCTGGACATTATTCTGTTATACTTGCTACCATTTGACAGATCCACATCCACAACACTGACAAGCTTAGTGAATTAATTTTGATGTCTTAGATAACAATCTTCTTCCCAAAAAGTAGGAGAGAAAAGCTAAAGGGTGGTTATCTTTGAAATCTGGTTCATTTCTGAGACAAGGTCTACAACAATATTATACCTCTAGAATTTATTTCCAGGCACCCAGAACCAGTCTAGGGAAACTAATATTTTAGGGAGCAATAATCACTACACTGGTTACTTTCTGTAATGAGCAATTATTGGGTAATAGCAGAGCTATGACCCTCGTAACTTATCTACATTTCCCTGATGTCTTCCTGAAGGTATAACTTCAACTCACAAACATAATTTTAAAGGCATAAAAAAAAACTTCTGCAATCATCAGTTGGAACAGAACTATATCATCCTACAAGTTCCCCAAAACAACAAATTCATCTGCAAAAACTTGACATTTATTTAATTTTCTTCAATTCTCCCCATACTAAAAGAATCCCAGCCAGAACTCTAATGGACTGATGATAATGAAAGATCAACTTCATTTTCTCTGCACTTTCTTAGCATAAATAAGCTTCTAGAAGACCGACTTAAGAACATAATCACTATCTGATAATGGGAGAGTGGATTCTATCTCCTACTGCAATTCTCTGGACTCTCAGATCTAGAACACTGTTATCTGACTCAATTTCTGTGGCATTCACCAGGACAGTGCTGCATGGGAAATAAAGTGGAACAGCTGGTCCAGAACTGTGAGCATCCATTACCCCACAGCCTGCACACTAATAGTCACGGGAAGCAGAAAAAGTAATTTCCAAAAGGGACATAAGGAACTCCTGCCCCTTCCTTACCCACTTCCTCCAAAAATAACCAACCATAAACTTTCAACACCTCTTAAAGACTTCAAGAGAAGCGTAAAGGGCAATGTTTGGGCCTAGCTAAAGATTCTCCTACCAGTGCAATTCCTTTCTTTTCTGTTTCATTAAAATACGCAAGCATAGCCCTTATAAACAAAGGAATGGTTTCAGTTTTTGCTTGGAAAAATGGGAGCCAATACATTCCTTCTGGGAATTCAGGGTAAGAGTTTTACAAAAACAGTGTCCAGATGTGCTCAAAAATTCAGTCTGTTCTTTCTTTTGGCGAGGAGGGAAGGGAGAAACAAAAGGTGGGAGAGACATTTCATTAAAACCCGAAAAGGTTATTGGATTTTCTTGGTGTACACACCACCCTGCTCTCAGTTGACAAGAAAGGCAAGAGCACCTGAGGCAGAACCAGTCCGGCATTCCTCCTGCCTCTGTGCATGGAGGCTGGGCCTGGCCACCATAGTGCCGCCAGCCTGGGCCTCAGGAACTTTTCTCACTTCCAGAATCTCCTCAGTGGCAAATAGTTCTACCAAGGGCAGTGAAATGGGGGAAAGTGAGTAGGTCAAAGACTCTGAAGGCCAAAAATTCTCAAATGAGAATCAAGCATGTCTTCATTAAAACAACCATCCATGGGATAAACTGAAATGTTTTGTCAACATCCCATCTCAATTTTAACCTGGAAGCTTTGCTGAGACTTAAAGCTTCCCCAACCTAGTGATTTCTTTCTTGGAGTTCCTTTTAACCAGGGAGAGATGTAAATAGTCTGTTCTAAAGTTTTCCTTCATTTTCCAAGGGGTTGATGTTGGCTCCAGGTACTGAAGGTAAATGAGTGTTTTAAACAGAACATAAATAAGGCAGACAGAGTCAGGCATATATTATGAATAAAAAGATAATCCTAATAATAGTTTACATTATCACAAACCAAAGTTTATATGAGCGGCTAAGCCCCTTTCAAGTATAGAGCAGCTGCTGGTTCAGTGGAGGAAGATGGTATGTCAAAAATGTGACCTACCTTCAAGTTTGTTTAACTCCCCTGTCAGCCACTGCTTCCTTCCGCTACCTTATGACAGGAGTGGGGCAGGGGCAATATCCTTTTGTAAGTGTTTTGTTTCCCAAGGCTCAGAACTGTCTCAATACTAGAAGGAATTTGTTTATTTCCACTCTACCTGGACAGACTTGACCAAGGCTAAGTCATCCTCATCAAGACTATAGGGCAAAAAATGGCAACCCAGATCAGAGGAGGCAGGCCTGGGGTGCCCTCCTTCTCCCTCCCAGGAGTCAGAGGGACATCTCCAGGATGGACAATCTCGGTATCTACCAGAAGCAGGCAAGAGGCTAGGAAGCTGTCCTTCACACAGATCAGCTAAGTTACTAAGACCCTTCAGGCCTCACATGTTCCTGAAAATGCTGGCCCCCACATAATCCCCTTTAACCAAAAGTCCCAAAGGTGTGCTAGCTGAGTATCTATACTCACTAGTCAATCAAATCCCTATCTACACAGCACCTAGGATGTGCAGGGCCCAGAGCTAGGGCCTGCGGAGGGGTCTAAGAGTGACTAAGATGGTGGCCCTGCATCCAGGGCAGTGACATGCAAACAGAAGAGAGACACTTGTGTTACCTGAGAGAAGACCAGGTGAGGGGGCACCTTTTCCAAGTGGCCAACTTCACATTTCCAAATTAGAACACAGGGTTACAAACTCAAGCCACTTATTTGGAGTTCAATGTTTCTCTACCTGCAGGGGTGAAGGCACACCAGCATAGAAGAAATGGTCTCTGCCATTTATCTACTTCTCCAATTTTCACAGATATGAAACCTATTTCAAGATGTTCTCATTCAGAGCCAAGAGCTTTCTGCAAAGGTGACTGAAATCTCAATCAGAGCAGGGCAGAATGAGGACAGAAGAGTGGACCCCAAGGAGCCCATCACCTCTTCTTCCCTTCCCTTCCTCTTAGTCTCAATACAGCCCTGCCATAGAAGTGCCTGAGTGCTTTCTGCTGGCAGAGGACTACAAGCCTTAAGCTGAAAACAGATTGCCAAGTTACAGGGTGGTAGATGAAGGTGCAGAGAAGGTGCTCGTGACCTCATGCTACTTGGGGTGAGGGGATTCAGAGGTACAAACTACATGTCCGTGCACACCTCAGCCTTCTGGCAGAGAATTAAGATACTGTGTACTTTGCTACTGCTGCAGGTGGAACCATTGGTTGAAAACCACCCAGTTCCTTCACAAGACAACTTGTCATCACTTCTGCCTAAGCTCAGAGCCTCAAGAAGGCATGACCTGTAGAGATAAGGCTCTTCATCACATCAGATTTGCCAGTTTCCTCCAGCTCCAGGCCCTGTTATCAGGTGTAGCTGCCCCTCTGGTCTCTCACTGAGTGATCTCTTCCCCAGTGGCTCACCAACACTTCCTCCTCTGGCCTATGTCACTGACCCCTCTTCAGGGCTTCCATCTTCCTGACAGTCGATGGGGCATTCTTGTCTCCTCTTCTGTCCATCACAAGATTTCTCCTTATCTTTTCAAAGCCCATCTCCATTTTTATCTTCTCTGTCTGCCTGGTCCCCTCACATCCACTGCATGTGGACTGTAAGTCTAGGATCACACGCATCCTTGTGGAGCGGTGGGGTTGCTGTTACAAGGTTCTTCCAAAAGCATTCTTATTGCATGCTGGGACCTTCCAATTCCCAAGGAACCCAGGAAACCAACACCAGATCAACCATTTCTCAGGAGGCAACGAGAAGAAAACCCATGGGACAAAAATCTCTGAGTCAGGGGCTGGAACAAAAAATGGTAGGTGATTTAAGGGGCTCAGCTGGGGTCCTTCTTCGCACTTCTTCAACCAGAGCTACTGTACCTACTTGCTTCATTTTGGGGTTCTGAGGACAGACTCATTGTTTATAACAGGTAAGGCAGTAGGTAGGGGTATGTGTGTATGCTAGTGTGTCACTATTCTAAGCTTTTGGGCTTTTCCAATAAGAAGAAAGCTTAGTATAAATGGGAGGAAAAAAGACATAAAAAATTAACTACTCAGTTCTATAATTACTACATGCAGATGATCTGCCAAATAAACATTGATTTCTGATCAATTTTTGTCTGCAGCTGCCTTTCCCCTGCCCTGCCACCACCTTTCATAAGACCTCCAAATCCTCTCCAAACCTGAAAGGTCCAGGACTCCCAAACTGTCAACACCCTGATGTGATTCAGAGGTCAAGGAGAGTCTGAGGTAGTGCCCTTGTTTATGGATTTAGTGATTGATTGGGCCCTAAAACCTCCTGGCCAGAAAACTAAATAGGTTTAAATCAATCATTAACAGTAGCATCAATGTTGAAAACAGAGATGCAATAGATCAAATTAGTGGTACAAACAGAATTCCCATCATAATACTTAGATTCAACAATTTTCATAATTTGCTGTTAAATTAGATAGACTTAATTGATGATTTTTATTTTAAAACCCTGTTTATTCACCTAAACATCTTTCCTAATCCTCTCTACTAAGCAACATTTCATCCACACTGAGCTTTAATACTTCTAGACTTAATAGCACTTTAACAGTCAGAAGGTAAATCACCAGGTGGAGAAATTCAGTTCTACTTTAATAAATCCAGCATCAAACAAGGTACTACCAAAATAAGAGAGTAAATAATAATCATAAATGTCAGTATTTTTAGGATGTGGAAAAAGAGCACATATATTCTGCTGACAACAAAGACGGCCACCAATCACTAAGCAGTGGCTATGTGCCCAGGTACAGAGCTAAATGTTTTAATGACAGTGTCTCACTTTGATAAGCTATTATTAACCCATCTTACAGATATTCTTTTCCTGGAAAGGAAGGAAGGAAGGAGGGAAAGAAGTAAGGCAGGCAGGCAGGGAGGGAGGGAAAGTGGGAAGGAGAGAGGGATGGAAGTAAAGGAGGGAGGGAATGAAGCAAGGAAGGAAAGGAGTGAGGGAAGAATAGGAAAGGAGAGAAGGTTGAGAAAGAAATTTACCTAAGGTCACAATAAATGGTAGTAAATGGTAGAGCTGGGATTTGTGAACTAAACCTGCACTTTTCTCAAAACACAATTCTTCCTATTAAATTGGCCCAGTAATTGCACAGAACAAGCTGATAAACATGTAATAAGAGCTACAAATCTTTTGACCCAGTAATTCCACTTTGGGGAAAGTGTGCCAAGAAATAAACCAAAATGGCAAAGAGGGTTGTAAAGGAAACCCATCTGTATGAAGATATTCATAACAGTAACAACAGTAATGTAGAATCAGCCCAAATGTTTTATGAATGCAGTGAGAGGGTTGGCAAAATGAGGGAGAGAGGTATGTAACATGAAAGTGTCACAGAGTCACTAAAAGTGACATGTTTATGAACTATATCAATACTTGGAAATATCTTTGGAAAGCAAATTTAAGTAAAACAATAACAATAAATAACATTAATACAGTGATTACAACTCTACAGCAAGATGTATTTATGTGTTCAAGAATCACAGAATAGCCGGGTGCAGTGGCTCACGCCTGTAATCCCAGCAACTCAAGAGGCTGAGGCAGGAGGTTCGAAAGTTCGAGACCAGAGGCAGTCTGAGTAATTTAGCATGACCTTGTCTCAAAAAAGTAAAAAAATGGACTGAGGGTGCAGCTCAGTGGTCCAGCACTTACAAAGCATGCAAGTATGAGTCCCTGGGCTCAACCCCTGGTACTACAAAAAAGAAAAGAAAAAGAATCAAAGAATAGATATTTAATGTTCATTAAGCTCTCCAAAATCAATCTGCCACTGAAAACCCTATCAATAGCAGAGAAGCACTAACAATAGTGTTTCGCCTGTTGTAGGTAGGGTTGCTATGAGTCAGACATTGACTCCACGGCACCTAACAACAACAAGAAGCTCTTTTTTTTTATTAGGTTGAAGTTACCAATTTGTAAAAGCAACACAAGGAAACCTTCCTTTAAAATACTGTGATTTAAGCCAAGCATGGTGGCACATGCCTGTAATCTCGGCAGAGGCAGGACTGTGAGTCAGGCCAGCCTGGGCTATATAGCAAATTCAAGGCCAGCCTGAGCTACATGCAAGAGACAGTCTCAAAAAAATAAAATACAATAAAAGATAAATAGGGACTATGATTTAGAATGTCTTTCTTGGGCTGAAGATGTAACTCAATAACAAAGCACTTGCCTAGTATGTATGAGGTCCTGGGGTTCAGTCCCCAGCCTTGCAAAATAAAACAAAATAATATAAATAGAACGTCCTCTTCCTGATCCAAAGTCACACTTTCATATAAATAAGAAAAGGGGATCTGTGGGTATAACTCAGTGGTAGACTGCTTGCCTAGCATGCACCAGGCCCTGGGTTCAATCCCCAGCACCGCAAAATTAATTAATTAATTAATTAAATAAAAATAAAGGAATAGCTCTACTAACTTTAAAGCCCTCTGTTTGGGCTTTCAAGTAAGTCCTACTTTTAAATCCTATCAACAAAATCTCCTTAGTTAAGCCCATGAAATTTTTTTGTTAGCCACTGAGCAAACTTATTTATGAACAAACACTTGTACACATTGGAACATTACTTTTGCCACCATTTGGGTTATACCAATAAAAGTCCACACTCTCCGACTCTCACATTTGAAAAAGTAACCCTGTTGAAGATAACATAAATTGGAGGTGGAGAGGTACATGGAAGAGTGGCTGAACACAAGCCAAGATGGAGGTCATGTGCTCAATGCCTAATGTGGGAGGTTTATGCCTAATTGCCATTTTCTTATGACCTTGTTCCCCAAAAAGGAAAAGAATATGTCCAGGCAAGTTCTATATCACACTTCGTCCAGGGAGACAGAAGGCTGCTACTTAATTGTCTCTGCAATTCCAGGAAACATTCTGTCACACCTGGACAACACTTCCCAACTGTTTCCCAGCACCACCTGCCACCATGTCTGGCACCCAAGTGATAGGTCAGTTTAATAGGGGAAGAGCTTTCTTTTTTTTAATTACAGTTGGTAAAACTGATGTTTCCACATGTTTATGTGCATATAAACATTAGCTTATCCACCACCACAACCAGCACATAGAACAGTTCCATGCTCCTCAACATTCCTTGTATGCCTCTTTTAGTCACACTCTCCTTCTACCCTCCCCCTCAAAATCCTGGCGTCACTGATCTGGCAGCTTTTTCTAAAACTCAGATTCCTGGCCTTCCCCTGGAAATCTCACTTAAGCAGGTCTGGGATAAGGCCCGGAATCTCCCGACTCCAGCCCAAGTATTTTCCTCAGGTGTTTCTGATACTCAGCCAGGTTTGGGAACATTTAGGGAAAATGCCTAATGAGAGTTTAATTTAATTATCTGCAAAGTGCTATCTGTCTGGTCTCTTGTCTCCCTCTCTGTCCTCCCCCATCTCTCTTAGGCTAAGTGCTTGGAAGGCAGGGCAAGTCCAACTGCTCCAGGGTACAAGCAGGGCAAGAACTCTGTGGCTCTGGTTTCTGGCACTGAGAGGCTTCCCCAAGTCACAAGGCCTCCCATATTAATCCCTTCCTGGCTCTCTAGGCCATGGAATTCTCATCTGGAAAACAATGAACCACATCAGAAATAATCACCTAGCTCCTGAGGCTCAAGGCTTGCTGGGAATTGATGGCTGAGATAGCATGTTCAAAGGCACTGGGCAGCCCAGAGAAAGGGTTAGGGTCCTGGATATATCATCACAACACAGATTTCTTCCACATGAACTGTCCTTACCCAGACCGTTCACTCACTGGATGCAGGAGACCAGGACTCCAATTACAATAAAATTGCAGACTTTTAAAAAACAATAATGGAAATGTTTCTTCCCCCTAAACTCATAATCCCATGGGCAAGATACCAAGAGTCTGCATCATCTCAGAAAAACCTCTGCTCATGAAGAAACAGTTACAAAGAGGCCCAAATTTGAGTTTTGCCACTCTCCCCTGCCTTGTGTCTGATCTGCTCAGGTTCCTGGAAAACACTGAAAAGTTTAAGATGATCAAAGGAAAGGCATAGCCAACAGAAGAAATGCTATCATTTAATATCACATGCTTATTTAGCCCCACCAAGCCAAAGAGGGAATATTGTTTAAAAGGGAGAGAATGTCTGCTTAATCAACTAAAAATGCATTCATTACTATGCTATTCACAGCGGCTTTCCTGAAATCAGACACTTTTGCCCCTAGACCATAAGATTGAAGTGATTTGAAATGAAAATATTTCCTGTCCACTGCTTGCCAGTTTCTAGCCCCAGAGTGATATAACAGATGACATCCAGTACAATAAATGCTTTTATTAACCATAAATTTGAGACTGCTTTAGGGATTTGAAGTGTTGGGTTTCATGCTGAAAAAATGTAATGTTATCCACAGACCATCAGTGAGTAACAAAAACAGAGGTACAGGTTAGGCTACTTTGATCAAATTATGGCAAAAAAAAAATCTTTTGCATTTAAAATAGTTGCATTCAAGGCATATCTTCAAGGAGCACAAGAGTTTAACCATATGTCTTGGAGAGTTTAGAGGCAATCCATCCTGAGTGCAGATTTATAGCATCATCAGTTTCTGTTAAACAGAAAGGAAGTTGAATTGAAAAATTAAAATACCAAGATGAAACCCTTCAACTGATTTCCACGATATTAACATTTTGCACCAGCTAATTATTGTGCATGTTAGGATGTTTAGCAACATCACTGAGCCCTAGCCCATATATGCCAGCAGCACCTCACCCCACTTATGACAACCAAAAGTATTCCAGAAATTCTCCTGAATCGCTCTCAAAGAATACTGCTTTAAATCAAATTCTAGGCTTGTTTAGCAAATACTGTCTGATTTTTCTTCATCCAAACAAAATGCAGAAACTGGGGAGTTGCAGGACCTCAGCACTCTGCCCTCAACGCCCCCCTCTAGACAGGAACAGTTAATTCTGAAACTAAAGCACCTTGCACTGTCAACCCACCAAACCTGGAGGTAGCGCAGCCATGGAAACAAGATATCCACCCTCCCCCTCCAGAGACCACAACAAACTAGACAAGTAGACTCAGCAACAGACAAGCCCAGGCCCCTCCTAAGGCACCCCCTTACCTGGCCTTTGTGCAGGGGTGCATTCCAGCAAGGGGTGCATTCTAGCAAGGGAGTCCTGGCCCGCTGGGCTGGGCTGCACCCCATCCCTGCCAGCATCCCAATTGCTGCTTTCTGGCCTTTCACTGTCAGGCCACAGAAGAGACCTCGGACTTGGTGCCAGAAAAGAAAGTGAAAAGCAAAGCTGAACCTCTAAGGTCCATTCTCTGGATGCTGAATATCCCACTATTACATCTCGGCATGACATTTCATGGCCAGCAGGGGAGGAGGCCCAGTGCTGAAAACTGAACAAACGCCAGGCACACAGGCCCGCTTGCACCCTCACAGTCCCCCTGGACTTATGAATAAAAGATGGAGGTTTTGTCTCAGTCGTTTCCCTGGTACCCTGTAAGAATAACAACTTGTCGCTTTTTGACATTTTAACTTACTTTGAAAAATGACCAATATTAAGTTTACATGTCTTGCCCCTTAAATCTGTGGTGGGGGTAAAAAAAAGTGAGAAAAGCCATGTAATTAGATAAGAGATAGTAATTTAAGTTAACCTACTGAAACTATTAGGGATTCCAATAAAATAATTTAGGCAACACGCAATCACAAAACTAAAAGGCTGGAAACTGACTTTGAGGACATGTTTTAAGTGAAGTAGCCCTTGCTGGAAATAAAGTTCAATGTTTTCTTAACACAAAGGAAAGAAGTGGCTGAATTTTGGTGTGAGGAAGCACTCAACCGTAAACCCACCGGAGCCAAACAGAGGATTTTAATAGGAACTCATTCCCAGTTGCTGAGGGCGACATCTACAACTGTTTGCAATAAGCCCATGTGAATAGCACAAGCTTAGCATTCTTGAGAAACAGTAGTGCTAATTTTCAGAGAACACAATTCACTTCAAATAGTCTTTAAGGAAAGAGTTTATTACAGGAGAACACATGACACCTTGTACTTTCTTTGGACCTTCAATAATGTAAAAGAGAAGCCTTAATGTGAAACATTGCATTAAAAAAAAAAAAAGTCAACATAAGACTAAACTGCACTCATCATTAGAAAAGTTTCTGTGTGTAACCATTTCAAGCAGAAAAAAACAAATTTCACTTATGATTAGATAACATCCATATTTGTTACCCATTGACACCTAAAATACAATGATGCCACAATATCACCTTTAAAGGGATCTTACTAAAATATTTAACTAGACTTTAATCATGAGGAAGCAATCGGAAATCCAAATTGTGGGACTGCCTGCACCAGTGACTTGGACCAGTGACTTGGACTCTTCAGAATGTATAGGTTATAAAGGACCAAAAAACAGGTGGAGGAACTGTTCTAGATTAAAGGAGACCAAAGAAGCCGGACATCTAAAATCCATGAATGAGCCTTGTCTGCATCCTGGAATGCGACTCAGAATGAAAGGTACTAAAAAAACAACTGGGGTAAGTGTGGCAAAATGGTGACTGTGGCCCAAGGGGAAATGGATGTTCATTTTACTCTTCTTTCTACTTTCTTTTTTCTTTTGTTTTTTTTTATTTTTTTATTTTTTATTTTTTTTTGTGATACTGACAGTTGAACCCAGGGCCTCATGCTTGCATGCTTTGCAAGTGCTGTACCACAGAGCTGCACCCTCAGCCCACATTTTTACTTTTTGAGAGAGGGTCTCACTAAATTACAGACTCCCTCTGGTCTCGAACTTCTGATCCCCCTGCCTCTGCCTCCTGAGTTACTGGGATTACAGGCATGTGCCACTGCACCGCCCTCTTTCTACTTTCTTATAGGTTTGAAATTTTTCAGAATAAAAAGTATAGGAGAAAGAGCACAGTGATGCAGAGCCCCAGGTATAGGTGACTGGCTGCCTGCTTGGAGAATAGGGGGCAGGCAATAACTTCATCTTCATCTTCAGAAAATATATGCCCAAAAATATTACTGATATTTATAAAGGAAAATGATATGCTCTTAATACATACTACATCCAAAATTTTAAAAAAAAGACTTTAGAAACCTAATAATGTAACTTGTTATTATTTTATTCATTTAGCTGGGGAGGAGTAGTGTATACATAGCAGACATTTATGACATTCATGTTTCTGCTTTTATTTTTTTTAATTAGTAATTTTCTAGTTAGTGTACAACTTAATGGGTTTCATTTTGACATTTCCAAACATAGTTATTATGGTACATTGCTTGTGTTCACCTCCTCCATGTTTCTGTTTCTGTTTTTATTTTTGTTTTAATACTGGGGCGCCAAACCCAGGGCCTCAAGGATACTTTTGCAAGTGTTCTACCACCGAACTGCACCCGCAGTCCCATTTTTATCTGTTTACTTTTTTATCTTGACATAAGATCTAACTAAATTACACAGGCTGCATCTGGCCTCAAACCTGTGATCCTCCTGTCTCTGCCTCCCAAGTTGCTGAATTATAGGCATATGCCACCACATCCAGTCAGTCTGCTTCTAAAAGTCATAAGTCCACTAAGAGCAGTGGCTCAGGCCTATAATCCCAGTAACTCAGAAGGCAGAGGTAGGAAGATCAAAGTTTGGAAGCCAGAGGCAGTCTGAGTAATTTAGCAAGACCCTGCCTCAAGACAAAAAATAAAAAATGGGCTAGGGGTGCAGCCCAGCGGTAGAGCATTAGCAAAGTGCAAGGCCATGCATTCAACCTCTAAATACAGCAAAAAGAAAAAAAAGAAAGAAAAAAGTCAGAAGTCCTTTTAAAATTCTCTCTATGCCTTTCCCTAGAAGTTGTCTCCCCTCTTCTTAACAGAATTCCTACTAGTCTAAAAACCTCTTAGAATTTTTTTGGGGGGTGGCTACTGGGGGTTGAGCCCAGGGCCTTGCACTTGCATGCTTTGCAAGTGCTGGACCACTGAGCTGCACCCCCAGCCCAGTTTTTTTTTTTTTTTTTTTTTTTTTTTTGCGGTACTGGGGGTTGAACCCAGGGCCTCGCACCTGCATGCTCTGCAAGTGCTGGACCCCTGAGCTGCACCTCAGCCCATTTTTTTTACTTTTTGAGACAGGGTCTTGCTAAATTACGCAGACTGCCTCTGGTCTCAAACTTGCGATCCTCCCGCCTCCGCCTCCCGAGCTGCTGGGATTATAGGCGTGCGCCACCACGCCTGGCCCCCCAGCCCAGTTTTTTACTTTTTGAGACAGGGTCTCGCTAAGTTAGGCAGACTGCCTCTGGTCTCCAATTTGCGATCTTCCTGCCTCTGCCTCCCAAGCCAGTGATTACAGGCGTGTGGCACCGTGCCCGGCTAAAAAACAATTCTTAAAACAAACAACAGTCTTCAGCCCTGAACTCTTTCCCATTATCTATCCTCAACCTTTACTAATGACACAAATGTTGTTGTTGTTAGGTGCTGTCGAGTCGGTATCCGATTCATAGTGACCCTCTGTACAACAGGGGAAACACTATGTCAGTGCTTCTCTGCTGTTCATAGGGTTTTCAATGGCAGATTGATTTTTGGGAGGGGGTTGCCAGGTCCTTCTCCCAAGCCTACAGCTTCTGGTGTTCCCAGGCGGTCTCCCATCCAGGTACTACCCAGGCCCGACCCTGCTTAGCTTCCGAGATCTGACAGGATCAGTTTCCACAGGGCTGCGGCTGCAGGCAGTGACACAAAAGCAATGATTATATTAGTTTTGACCAACTTGAAAACTATATACTTAAAAAAGAGTGTGACCCTTTAAGTAAAAGGAGGGAAGCTGAGAGGATGAGAAATGTGTTCAAATAAAAAGATGTGGCAGGCAGAACTTCTGTCTCGGGCTGGGAGTACGGCTGGGTGGTTGAGCACTTGCAAAAAGCATGTGTGAGGATTTAACTCCCCAGTATAGAAAAAGAAATAAAAGAAAAGAAAAGAAAAGAAAGAAAATTTCTGTCTCAATGACTTCAAAACCTAGGGAGGTGAATAATGAGAAAGGTGGTGTGTCCAGAGCAGGCTCAAAAGGGTCATTCACCTTCAGCTCATCAGACACTGGGAACCCACAGCTCCCAAGGCCCTGAAGTAATCTTTGGCCAACAAACCAGATGTTGCATTTTCTTTGCTAAATTTTGGTAAAACTCCATGACCTCTTTCTCAAATTAAAAAGGCAATGTCGTTTTTTTGTTTTGTTTTGTTTTTTTTTTTAACCACAGGAGCTATCTTTAGTGAAGCCTTCTAAGGATTTCATTAATTCATAGCCAACCAACCAGGACTTTTCCCACAGTCGCCCACAAAAAAGCCCGGGAAGTCACTGATTGCTTGGCTGGATCTGAATATGAGCAGAGGTAAGATCAGAAATATCTAGTTCCTCCCACAGGGAGGCGAGGCATGAAAATCAAAGCCCAGCAAAAACTCATTACCACAGCTGGCCAGCAAATCCACAGCCCGGAAAGAAGGCAAAAAGCACCTCGCATTTTGGGTGGACTTTCATGTGACTTCAGAAAATGAGATGCATTCACAATGGGGTGGAGGGTCACAAAAATAAGACCTGTACCTTCATGAAAAAGACAAAGTTTTCATACAGTGAGGGCTGCCACAAAAGAGTGAGATCCATTTTACTTACATCACTTTAGAAAGTCCAAAACTAGGATGCCCTTAGTTAGTGCTTAGCAGTAACTTTTTATATTTTTCTCAATTACAGTGCAGGGAAAACAGGGATGGTCCAAATACTCGCTGTTAAAATCAACAGACACTCTGCAAAGTGTGGCTCCCGTGCAACAGCAGGCCCCACCCAGTCCCTCCATCATGGGGGCAATCCCAGCCTACAGGCTAAACTTCGGCTACAACGTGGCAGACAGAGGGAGGGCCAATAACTTGTGGTGTGAATGAATAACCTGAGCATATTTTTATGCTGCTCTTGGCAGCTAATGCCATATAATTAGTTAACATTAAGAAAACATAAGTAACTAGAGAATTTCAGAGGAAACTTTTATTACAGTGGCTCAACTTACGTGTCATCTCCTCAGAAAGGCCATTGAAAATCATCCACTTGCAAGGAGCCATCTTTATCAACGCTATTTTAATTTCCTGCAGCCATTCAAAAAGCAGGTATGGAGTACCTACTATGCACCAACCAGGCACTGCTCTGGAGATGGAGAAGAGAACAAAACAGACAAGGGGCCTGTCCTCATGGGGCCAACATGGCAATGGCAGGGTACAGACAAGAAAATATTATGTATGTCTCATAGTGAAAAGCTCTGTGGAGAAAAAGAAAGTGAGGAAAAAAGGACAACATAGAGCAACAGGGTACTATTTGAAATATGGTGGCTGGAATGGTATTTTGTTATTTTATTTGTCTCCCCTACTTCAATTGTGGCTCTAGAAATCATGTCTAACACACAGAAAGCACCAAATATTCAACAGAATCAGTGAATGGCCACTGAGTGTCACACCTATCAACCTGTCATCTGTTGGAGAAATCTTTAGAGCCCAGTCACTCTTGACAGGGGTATATATGGGCAAAATTCAATGCACTCTACTGTCTAGTATCAACCCACAGCTGTGGCCTTACTATCCCCCTCCAATGAGTCCCATTCCAGCTCTGCCCACATCTTTCCTGCTGTCCAAACCATCCCTCACCTCCCATTTCCACTTACCATTGAGGCCTTGCTCAAAGTCCCATCACTAAGTCCTTCTTTCTGCATCCTATCCCTCCCTCTAAGCTGCCCCTGAACCATTCAAACCCAATTTCTTCTTCATAATCCATCCCACCTCTGCTGCTTCCTCACCACCGCAATGCAAATATGGCTAGATGCTTTGTCACTAAATCTGGAGGATAATGGGGTCAGGCTGACTTTATTAAATACCAGCTTCATGAGCTTAGGAAACTCACTTGCAGAGAAACCTCACAAAGAAAAGCGGGCCTCCTCCAAAGCAGGGGCAACGGAGGCAGAGCAAAAAGCTAGAGTTCCCAAAGTGGTCTCTAAGAGCTTTTCACAGGAGCAACTGCAGCCTGATAAACAGAAAAGTGTGGTTCACATTTCCCTGGGAATAGTAGGCAAGGGTGGAGGGACAGGTGGGAGTTCCTCCTGCACCTCCCTGTACCCTTGGTTCCTGTTCCTCTGGTGATCCCAACCTGGCTGGGGAGTCTTAGGGACAGAAGCTGAACCTGCTATTTGTCTTTTCCCTGGGTCAGTCATTTGCCCCTAAATAAGTCTTTTAGAGCTGCCAATGCCCCCCACACACCAAATGTGTCCACTTCAGAGGAAGAAGGCCATAAACTGTCACTCAACAGGGACCATGCTCAGGCTGACTGCTCCTACATTTGGCCTGCACTGCATTTTCCTCAGATAAAAGGGGAGAAATGAGAAATCACCTGGACAGAATAAAATCCCAGGGAAAGGGTTTCTAAACCATATGGCCTGTCTCAAGAAAAAGTACCTCTTCGTTCCAAGGGGCCCTTCCTCCCCATCCCCTCATCCTCTAACTCTTCAGTTTAACAGTCCAGTTCAGTACAGAAGTCTGGGGGCACAGCCAGCATTTTGTAAAGGATTACTATTCGATGAGGGGGAAAATCTACAAAATGGACAAAACAGAACACTTGGAAAATCTACTTTTAAAGGAGATATATATATATATAAGTACATGCACACATACATAGTCTGGGGTTTACCTCAGTTGGTAGAAGGCTGCACTGTACTATCTGAGGACCTCGGTTCAATCCCCAGCACCATAAAAAAATAGGAAAAGGACATGGCAATCCACTCCTGAAGCAATCCCAAAACAATCAACCACTGAAGACCCTAAGAGAGTCGCTATGAGTCAGACACAACTCAACAGCACCTAATAACAACTATACACACATACACACACTTATACATATATATGGGGGTATTGGGGCTTGAACCTTGGGACTCAAGTATGCTAGGCAGACACTCTGTCACTGAGCTGCCCAGTAACCTCCTTCTTCTTTTTTTTCCTGGGAATCAAATCCAGGGCCTTATGTATGCCAGGCAAATGCTCTATTGCTGAGCCACATTGCCAGCCTCCTACCTTTTAAATTTGAGGGGAAAAAAAAGGTATACTTAAAAGCCTAATCCCTCATGACTTCAAAAAGGATTCATTTGAAGTGTTTAATATGTGAAATGTAAATATCCATCTTAACATTTTAATTAATTCTATCAATTTCCATTCCCTTTTCGAAGTTGATGCTTCATTGTTATATAGCTTTTCTGGTAAGTTCAAACAAGCTTCCCTACAATGTAGTAACTTTAATGAAAAGCCGCATGATTGATGTCTATTAGATCAGATTTGGAATAAAACTACAATAAAATTTTAATGTATTAAGCTTCCAACAATAAGGGCCATCTATAGTCCTTTTAACTCATAAGGTACCAGCCATATGCAAATAAGACATTTTATCATTAGGTTCACTATAAAACAAATGCTTCATAAATATGCACAGAGTGGAGATAGTTTTCATTTACACTATTAAATAAAAAAATTTAGAGGCCAACTTCCATTTTAGAAGAGAATTACATGTGTGTTCACATTACATCTTTATTTTCTCATCCACCCTGTGATTTGTTGAGGACAGCTGGTATCTATTAAGTCCCCCTTTAAATGTTGTAGCCTTAATTAACTATATCCACCTTCCCCCAACATTCCCAAAAAAGGAACCAAGGGAAGCTGTTTCCATCGTGGATACTTTGAACAATGGAGTTGTAAATGTTGAAATAATAATGTCTACTAGACAGAAAGTAGAGTTATTCCTTTTTAGGTCCCTTCACAAAAACAGAGGACAGCCAGAGTTTTCAATTTTCAGTTTTTGTTACATAGGTAATTTTTTAATTCTTCAATTTTTAGTTTCCTGCCTGGCGTTATTAATTAAACCTTCTTTGAAGAAATTGTTTGGGCCAGGCTCGGTGGCGTACGCCTGTATTTCCAGCAGCTTGGGAGGCGGAGGCAGGAGGATCACAAGTTCGAGACCAGGGGCAGTCTGCAAAATTTAGCGAGACCCTGTCTCAAAAAGTAAAAATATGGGCTGAGTGTGGCTCAGTGGCCCAGCACTTGCAGAGCATGCAAGCACAAGGCCCTGGGTTCAACGCCCAGTACTACAAAAAAAAAAAAAAAAAAAAAAAGACATTGTTTGGAAAAGGACAAGGGAGTCTCCCCAGGGATACTCTTGGTATTATTCAAGCTAGACACTTCTTGCATGGACTTCTGAGTTCATGAGACCAAGCACTCAGAATCTACAAGAAGAGAAAAAAGCCCAGTACAGTTTCTATGAACAGACACCAATCCTTTCCCAGACACCAAAGAGCTTCCAACTCACACAATGAGAAATTTCATTGGTCAAACTGCTTTAATCTGCCATATGTAAATGAAGCACATACTGGATTTTAACTTATAATTTAGGATTCTCTTTTTTATTAAAGAAAAAAGTAACTATTTATGCATCCAGGACTTCAAGTATGAATTATGTCAATGGGCTACATTTTAAGCAAAACAAGTAGCCATCTTGTAGATTCCCTCTTAGATTTGTCCCTTGTGGGGACTTGTCCTAGAGCTTTAATTTGCAGTAAGACTATCTGTTCCAACAGGATGTGATCACTTTGGGTCTAGTCTCTTTTTCAATCAGCTAGTTGGTGGCCCTGCGGGGTTTAGAGTGGCAAAGGGGAAGTGGCCTGTGGTTAAACAGAGGAAATACCAAGGCATTTTAACAGAGCAAATAGTCTCTTTACTTCCCACTGAGAGAAGCTTCAAAGGCCCTGGGCCCTGGGGAGACAATGTGTTGTAGGGCCATCAGTCACCTAATCGTGTGTCAGGCCCATTCAGAACTTCCCTACAGCCAAGACAAACACTGCCCAGGAGGATGATACCTCCCACTGGCTAGGCAAGTCCAGCCGCCTAGAGACGGGGTGATGGGGCCTGGGGTACTGGCCCAGACGGCCCCTAGACTTGCTGGCGAATGATACAAAATGGAAAAGATCTGGCTGTGTAGCAGGAGAGAAGTCTGCTCCAAGAGTGCAGACTGTCAAACATCTGTCTGTACCTGAAGCCCGGACCTTTCCCCACACTCTTTTTACAAATGGCAGGTGGAGGCCCAAGCTTCCAAAAGCCTGAAAAGCCATCCATCACAGCCAGGCACAAGAAGCAGTGGGGAATGAAAGAGGACAATAAAATTGTTGATGGAGTGGCCCCAACAGGAGCAGACATCTGCTGGGGCACAGTATGTGAAAAGTTCAGGAAGAGCAGAGGAAAATGAGCTTGAAAGAAGAAAAAGAGGAGGGGAAAAAAAAGGAAGAAAAAAGAAAAAAACACCTTTAGGCCAAATAAAGCATGAAACATACTCAACTTAAAATAAAGCCTTAAAAAATCATTAGTAGTTCTTTCCTTTGTAGGGAATCTGTCTGTGAGGTTTGAGCTGTTGAGACCCTGATTTGGACTCTGCCCTACTTCTTCCTGAGACAGTTTTCCAGACAAATCCAGCTGTTCTGGGGAGGAACCCAGTAGAAGTGTCAAGTCCCCTTCCCTCCAGGCCTCCTCTTCAGCCCCAGGGCAGAGCTCCCACCCAAGCCGGAGTGCTCTGCCTCAGTGGCTCCCCAGAGGCCCAGATGTCCCCCAGCCAGTATAACTCCTTTTATTGGTCAGAGCTCTGACAAAGTCTCCACATTCCTTTCTAAGTCTAGTGAAATCATTTAAAGTCAAACCCTGATTAATTTTAAATATTTAGAATGTGTCTTCTCTTGCCCTTCTCTGGACTACAGAAGGCTTATTTCCTAAAGCAATAGGTCTCAGTGAGACAGCACCAGTATCCTTGCAGGAACTTTTTAAAATGCTAATTCCTAGACTTCATCTCACTATCATTCTTGACTCTGCTTCCAAACAAACTCCAAAGGCAATTCAAATACTGGGAGCTGCTTGACACCACTTTGAGAAAGCACTTTTGGAAGGAAAAGGTGCAGCAAGTGGTACCTAGTTTCATTCAACCAGCTGTATTCCTGAGTTGTTAATGAACACAATCTTCAAGCACCTCAGGGACTCCTGGGCTGACTGGATAATTGATGGATGGATGGATGGATGGGTGGATGCATGGATAGGAGTGGATACAGAAGGGAGAGCTGCTTAAGAAAGATGGACCTGGGCCAGGAGAGTTACCAATCAGCTAGGCAAAACAGGCTGGAAGCAAGCATTGCACTTCTTATAAAAACACCTATGAAAAGTAGGTCCACAGAGGGGTGAGTAATTTTTAACCAAGAATTCTGTAAGGGACATAGAGCATCTGTAACATGATCTACATGGCCACAGGACAGGGAGACCAGATACCGGCTTGGGAGCCACTGAGCTCCAAGTATATGAAAATGCATCCAATTCAGAATCAAATAAACACGCCTGGGCCCACGGCCAAGGAGAATTCTTGGATTGGACTTTTATCAGGGACCTAAATTTTAACCAGCTGGAACTTTCCTTCCAAGTACTACCCTATTCCTTCCTACCTTTTGAAATGAAGTATTTGCCTTAAATGGGAAACTTGCTCTTCAATGTAAAGATGATGCCAGCATCCAGGCTTCCTGAGTTGCTGAAGGTACAGCCTTTGGGGGTGGGGTGTAGAAACTGTGTTTCAGACACAAACAGAGAACATGTACCCTACTCAGGTAGAGGCAAGAAATGTCCTTTCCTCCCTCCCTGCAGGAAAAGCCATTAAGTAAGTCTGTGGAGGTAGATTCTTAACTTCTTGTTCCATAAATAGGCTTCTCAACCAGCAAGGCAAGGGGAGGTTGGGAGCCTCAGCACAAGCAACTGATACAATTAAAGTTACCCATCACAAACAAAACCATTCCATTATCAAAAAGCAAGAGTTAAGAACCAATGTTGATGCCTAGGCCAGCCCCCTTGGAAGTTTTACAAATTTTTACTTCTTTGAAAAAACAGTATTTATTACTCAAAGAGCAACTTTACCTGGCAAGGGCCATGACATTTTTTTTTTTCTGGTAGTTGAGGAAGTGTGCCTGCAACTCATTTCTAAAACACTGAGCTGTGTTCAAGATGGTATCAGTCTCTTAATTGCCCCATGAATAATGGGGAGGTTGTGAAACCTGACCAGCTCCTGGCTCCTCTGAGAACAGCTCTGAAGGGTCTGTTAGTGATGCTGCCTAGGGTTGGCTGGCTGCAGCCACCTTGCAAGTCCTGAGGGGAAAAAAAAACAAAAACAAAAAACCATTCCTGGGGGGGGGGGGGCCAGGATTCGCAGAACAATGCTCCCTGGAGATCAAGGGGGTCTTTCATTCAGCTGCTCCAGCATCCAGATCATGCCCCTCCTTTGGGGCTCATCTCTGTACATTGCTGTCCTTCCCTCTCCCGGGTTTTAAGTGAAACTTACACCTATAAGAAGCCTTCTCCTGTTCATATCACATAATCGACCCTTATTCTTGTATGTTCATATGTAACTCAATTACACCGAGTTTGACATCTATAAACTGAGTACTAAGATCAAGTCAGTTACTCAGACATGAATCAAATACCCAAGTCTCTGAACACCAGTATCTACTGAAGCCCCAGGACAAAGTAATTTCTGGGACATCCAACCTATGGAGGCAGAGGTAGAGAAGGCTTCCCAAAAGAAGTGATTCTGGAGTTGAGAGGTGAAGCTGAAGAGCTAAGAAGAGAAGGAACAGCAGTGCAAAGACCTCCTGCAGAGAAGACACAGGAGTTTGGTGCTGAGATTTCTCCTCCACTTATTGAAATCTATCACTTTATATAGGATTTTGCAGGAAGGCTGCAGGGTCTAAATGAGCTCAGGCAAGATTTATAGGACCCTAGGCTCCATGGCCACCAAGAAACTAGTATAAAGATGCAGAGCAAGTAAATACCAATCTCATAGTCTGGTGAGAACCAAAGTGTAAGGACATGTATGAGAAAGTAAAGCAAAGGGCAGGGCATTCCATGAGGGCTTTTCTGATGAGACAGCACCTGCGCTGAGTCTTAGGCCAAGCAGGAGGTTCTCAGGAGAGGAAGGAGTATCCCAGTAGGATGAGAAAGTATACCTTGGCAGCATAAATGGCATCAGGAGTTAGCAGGGTAGGAAGGGCATGGGCTGAGGCTGGAAAGGAAGCTCTGCATAGAGAGTGAGTAAATTGGCTCCATCCATGCACCAGCAGGCAATTCCAGGGAAAAAAAAGAGCCAGGTATCAGGTTGGGAAGAGCCTAAAATCTGGGATATCACCCAGAAGATCCCATGACCATCCAGGAAGGGGATGATGAGCCAAGGAAAGGATTAGTAGTGCCAAGGTAGGAGCTGTTGTGATTATATCCAGCTAGGCATTGTTGTGGGGGAAAAGAGGTTGGCACCAGTGTGAGGTGACTGGGATAGTAGCCATCATTAATTCTGCAGGGGTGTAGGTTTGTAGAGAGAAACTCATTCCCACAGGTGAACTGAACAAAATCACCAGTTTGGCTTCTTCGGAGCATGATCATATTGCACACCATTAAAACTTCACAAGCTGGGTATATTGGCATGAGATGCCACCTGGGTTGTTGCAGAAAAGCAACAAGCTGCTGGGTATGGTGGCCCATGCCTGTAATCCCAAAACTTGGGAGGTGGAAACAGGAGGACTGCAAGTTCCAGGTCAGCTTGAGCATAGGGCGAGACTCTGAAAAAAAGAAAGAAAGAAAGAAAGAAAGAGAGAGAGAAGGAAAGAAAAGCAGAAAACTGTACTGATCCACCTGAGCCATCAGTCACATGCAAACTCAGAATACCTGTGATACCCTTACTGTTAGTCAAAAGCCAAAATCAGTCTAGATCCAAAATTTTAGCACAACTGAAAAATCAACATGAAATTGCCTTAAGGAAACTTTCTATTAAAAATAAAAGAGCAGTGATATGGAACAGATTAAGAAAATGTTAAGTTTTACTCAAAAAGGAAGGTGTGACAGAATCTAAAGTTATATTCACTAAAGTTAAAATCACTAAGGGTCAGATATAGCTGGCGATAGTGCAGCTACTGGGTCTAAGGATATCCTAGCTGACTGGCTCATACTTGGTTTTCTGAGCTGTGCTTCTCTCTAAACGTGGGGCAAGTGAGCTGGAGGCACTAGGTCGTGGCCGGTAAGAGTGTCATGTCCTAAGTCTTGTCTGTGCTGAGGCTGTTTAGAGTCTACCAGAAAAATTAGGTCAACTTCTGTCTAAATGAACTACCCTTACCCATCACTGCCCTGAGGAAATCCCCCATTTCCTCCCACTTTCTAGAGGAGGAAACTGAAACTTTGGTGCCCAGGAGTAGAGCCAAGGTCATGTTCCCAGCTGCCTGAGCGCAAAGCCAGTGTTCTCTCAGCTGGGTTTGAGGCATTGGTGGGTGCCCTAGCGCGGCGACCCCACTGGTCTCTGTGTGAAGCACAGGAGCCCACGATACTATCTCGAAGCCCCGGGGCTGCCCAAGTTCGGGAGGGGACCAGGCGGGTAGTGGGGGAGTGTGGCGTCCCCGCGCACGCGTTCTTCCATCCCCAAAGCCCCATACCCTAGAGAACGTTAAAGGGCCACCCAGGTCTGTGGAGAGGGGTCCAAGTACACGGCGCAAATGTAGGCACTCCCCAAGTCTCGACTGTCTGGGTCACCTGACTGAGGTGACAAACTCTCCCTGCCCTGAGGACATGAAAAATGAAAAACATCTTCAACTTCAGCCGGGGAAGGTGGGGAGCATCCGTGAGACCATTTGTGAGACTAAACGTTGAACGTGAGGTAGCGTCTCAGCAAGTCCGGAGGCGGGGTCGGAATGGGGTAACGGCCCCTGTCTAGAGGGAACAAAGCGACCACAAGAGAAGGGTGCATCCCTCCTCAGCACTCCACGTCCCCTCCCGGGCCGCCCTGAGCCTTTGCTGAGTGGTGGACTGGAGGTCCGGGGGAAGCAGCGCACGCTCGCTCGGAAGCGCCCCCTCGTCCAGTCAGCTTGGGGGATCCCGGGACGCGCAGCCCTGAGGCGAGGGCCGGGAACAAAGGGTGGGGCGCAGAGCCCCTGCCCCGCCGCCCCCTCACACCCGCCCGGTGGAGTCGGACCCCGGCCAGCGGCTGCGCCTCATTAGCAACACAAAGCCAGGGGTCGGGCGGCCCCTTTCATCCCAGTCAGGGCCGGCGGCCGCGAGCCCCTGAGCAAAGGAGCGAAGACCCGCTGAAGGAGTCCGCGATTCCTGTCTGGCTGCGGACTCCGCACGGAGCAGAAACTCTGGCCCAGGCTCGCCCGCCCAGGAGCACCTGTGCGCACCGCGCCCCTGCCTGGCCGCGCGCCCCCAGCGAGCTGGGAGCCCGCGGGAAGCCCGCCGTCCTCGCCTTACCCGCCAGCCACAGGTGTCGGCGCCCCTGGCGCGGCCGGACCCGCCCGCGGCCACCGCCAGCTGCGAGCCATTGAGGCAGGCGTTGACGGTGAAGAAGACAGAGCAGAGCTGCAGCCACGGGGCCATGGCCATGCGCTCGTCCAGTCGGCCCTTCTCTGAGCCCCGGCCGCCTGCCTCTGGCCAGCCCTGAGTGGGCGGTGGCAGTGACCGGGGAGAAGCTGGCCGCAACGAGCATGCGCCGCCGGCCCGCGCCCCGCCCCTTCCCCTGGGTCCCACCCCCAGCCTCAGTTCTTAAGTCCTGGTGTTGCCCCTCTAGCCCGGCCCTCCCGTCTTGGTCACGCCTCTCTGGTCACGCCCAAACTCCTTCTGAGGCTCTCCAGCTGCAGTTTTGTTGTTGTTTTCCCCCTCACCTAAGAGATCTTTTAATACAAAAAATTTGGATGCCTGCGCCATGCAAAAACTTGGGAAAACAAAGAATATAATAATAGTAATTTTAATAATAACTTAATAAGCTATGTGCCAGGTCCCTTGTGTCCTTTCAACAACACAGGAAAGTGTCAGTATTGTTGTCCCAGCTTTAGGCGCAGAAAAATTGGCATAACATGGCAGTTAAAGAAACGCTGGCTTTACATTTCCTACTGGCACATTGGACAAATAACTTTCTCCACAGCACTGTTCTCACCCAGTAGACTCTAATGATACAAGTAAGAATTCTCGTCTGAGGGGATTCTGTTGGTTAACACATAGCAAATGCTCAATAAATGCTGCAATCTATCATTAAGTGACTTGCAAAAGTCACACAGCTGGTATTTACCAGACAGGTTCAAATCTAGATATGACTGAAAACAGTATTCTTCACCATCACACTTATCAAACTTACCCGTGTGCAGTGGATAGTGCTGTATCTCTGGAAGAGAAGACTGAGGCTCGGAGAACTGTAGTAGCCAGTTACACTTTACACCATAATCCTCATATTTGTGTGCTAAACCCAATCACTCTGTCCCTCACCATTGTCCCCTCCCTCATCTAGACCCCCATCTTCTCTCCCCTGCAACAGTTTCCTGAGGGCTTTCTCTGCTTCCACTTTTATCTACTGTGGATCCAGAGAGACCTAAAAAGGTAAACCAGACCACTGACTTCTTTTTTTTTTTTTTTTTTTTTGCGGTACTGGGGGTTGAACGCAGGGCCTGGCGCCAGCATGCTCTGCAAGTGCTGGACCACTGAGCTGCACCTCAGCCCATTTTTTTTTACTTTTTTTGAGACAGGGTCTCGCTAAATTATGCAGACTGCCTCTGGTCTCGAACTTGCGACCCTCCCGCCTCTGCCTCCAGAGCCTCTGGGATTACAGGCGTGCGCCACCACGCCCGGCACCACTGACTTCTTATTAAAACTCTATAGTTTTAATAAGACCATCTAGAGTAAATTCCATCCTGGCCTTCTCTTCTCACACATCATGTCTTCTCACTCTGCGTTTACCATCTGGCTCCAACTACACTGATCTCTTTCCTCTTGACCCGGTCTTGGTCAAACCTTGGACACTATCACCTTTGTCAATCCAAGGCAGGCTCTTTGCAACATTCCTTCCAGGACCCAGTATCTCCTCTTTCTCCTTGTCTGGCCCAGCCTAACCTTGGCTGCTGCCTCTCCTTGGTGGCTGCACATCCATTGGCACACCTATGGGCTTAAGCCTTCCACCAAGGCCGAGGTGGCCACAGCTTTGCCTTCTGCCGTTGTGGAAAAAGAGGACTCTCCCTGGTAGTGCTGGCCGAAGTCCTGGGGAGTGACTCCAAATTAGCCATCCCTGGAACCAGGGAGTAAAGATAGTCTTATCTGAACCCCAGAAACTGGATGCTGCCTGAGAACTGGCATTATTGCCTGAGAATGGGAGGATGGGTGTAGATTCTGCAAACACAGACTCTGCCTCAAGACCCAGGTGCTGCACAGAAATGTTTTGTTCTTCATCTCACTGCTGGGTACTCAGGTATTAAGGCAGGCCCAGTGAGGGTGGCACGAATGGCATATTTGCTCATCCAGAAGAACCAGCATCCACAGAAGGCTGCTTCTGGAACAGCCTCTCTGCATTGACCTCAGAAAGCACATTGCTCCTCTGCGGAAGCTTTAATTCAGCACTTTACCCACCCTCCCTCATGCTGGGTACACCTCTGAGTCATTCTGCATCTCCCACAGCACAGAAGGTCCAGGGTTATGGGTGCCACATGCTGAAATGTGGTCAGGGCTACCTGAGTGTTGGTAGAAAACAGAGGAAACCACAAGGCTACTAGCTCCTTAATCTACATATGTTCCTGCCTAGATATACTCCATACTTTATTAGCCAATTCCATACTGAGAGACTACTCTTATAATCAGTGATTTAAATATATCCCTATGCGTTTATCTTAACACATTTAGTCCACTATTTTTTTTAGGATACATTCCTAAAATTGGAATTACTCAATTATGCACATCTAAAATTGCCAAGTCTATAGCCATATACCACCCTGGCATCTGATCTCATCAAATCTCAGAAGCTAATCAAGGTTGGGCCTGGCTCCTCCTTGGATGGAAAACAGCCTGGAAATACCTGTTGCTGTAGGCTAAGGAGAAAGACCTGGCAGCCTGGTCCTGAAACAATCAGCTATTGACAACCCCATGAATAGCAGAGAAGCACTGATGATAGTACTGGGCATGGCACAGTGCTGGGGAGTGTTTTGTTTTGTTGTACGTAGGGTCACTATGAGTTGGACCAACTTGCTGGCGCCTAACAACAACAATAACAACAAATTGCCAAACTGCTCAATAGCTCATTGCCGCCTTAATTGCTTCTCTGGTTGCTAATGAGATGGACTGTGTTCCCATATACTTACTGGCCATTTGTACTTGCTCTTTAGTTTGGAGCTGGACTCCAAGAAAAAGAGCAGTACTTGGAGCTTATGATAGAAGGAGAACCTTAGAAAGAGAACCAGGAAAAGAAGAGTACTGCTCCCTCGATTTTACTCATATCACCAGTGTGACTTTGTGACAGGGAAGGCAAAGCCACACTCCCACTACCTGTTACCACACCTGCCCCTGTAAAACCTGCCGCTGACAGCTTTGGACACATGCTGCAGAGTCCAGAGACTGTGCCACTTTTCTAAATGGATTTGGAGCACACAGAAGGAGAAGGCCTGAGTGTCCAGAGTAGAGTTAGAAGGCTATCTATCTCTCAGGACAAAGGCCGGAGAGGCTGTCCTCTTAACCATCTAGTAAGGCCTTAAGTAGGTGTGGAGGAGGGAGGGAAGCCACATTCATCAAAGGTCAAATTTGGTCAGGAAATTACGGTAATAAATTAACATTTGGCAACATCCTCCCCATTGTGGTCTTTTCTCCTGATTCTCTTCTTCTCATCTTTTTATCCTGAACCTTCAGAATATGTATGGGTGAAGGGGGAGGGAGGGAAAGGGTCTACCCCGGAAATTAAGAGAAAATGAGGGGGCCAGGCTCTGTGGACTCCTCATGGCCTCTGTGGACCATGGTTTCCTCCAAACAACCTAAGAGGCCATCTGTGCAGGTGACCAAGGGATGAACCCGAGAAGCCCTCCCCCAAAATAACACTTGCTTCTCACCCCTCAGAGCCAAGATTGCCCAAGTTCCAGTCACAATTTCAGCCATGTAATTAATGTAATGTACAGAGACCCTGTCTCAAAAATTAAAAATTAAAAAATAAAAAAGGGGTTAGGAGTCCAGCTCACTGGTAAAGCACTTGCCTAACATGTGCCATGCCCTGGATTCAACCCCTCAATTCCACAAAAAATAAATAAAATAAAATAATAAAATAAAAAGCTGGGCATTGTTGGGCACACCTGTAATCCCAGAGACTCAGGAAATGGAAGCAGGAGGATTGCAAATTAGAGGCCAAAGGCACGCTGTTTAACTTAGTGAGATCCTGTCTCAAAACAAAAAATATAAAAAAGGGGGTCTGGGGGAGCAGCTCAGTGGTAGAGCACTTGTATGCAGGAGGCCATGGGTTCAGCTCCCCGGTACCACGATAAAAATACACACACACACACACACACACACACACACACGTGTGTGTATACCCCAATTTACCAAGAATGTAACTAGATAAGAAACACCCTTAATTACAAGTATTGGATTTTGTTAGGAGTCAAATTATCCCATGAAACACAAGAAAGGATAAAATGATCATGGAAATAATTTGTGTCATCAATCATTTTTGACTGAGACTATTTGAATAAGCAGTGGTTAGAATCAGTAGGCTGAAATTCTAATTTATTTTTGGTATTGCGATAAATTAGGGGCTGGAGTTTAGCTGAGTGCAACTATGTGCTCTCTGAGGCCCTGTGTTCAATCCCCAGCACTGCCAAAACAGGAGAAGGACCTGGCAGCCCATTCCCGAAGCAATCCCAAAACAATCAGCCATTGAAAACCTTATGAGGGTTGCTCGACAGCATCTAACAACAATTGTGATAAATTAGTATGTTTCCCACACTTGTGGAGTTATTAAAGGTAAAAGGTGACATCCCCCCCCCCCACCACTCCCAGTCTCACAACAGACCAAGGTTGCAAGGCTTGCCCAGCTTTCATGGAGAGGATGTGAAGAACTGACACCCGCCTGCGACTCTCTCCTCTCGCGTGCACCCGCTTCTGGAGGAACCTTCCGAATTGCCCGGTTGCAGGGTGCTAGTCTCGGCACCCAGCAGTCTTGGCTCCAGTGGGACAGGTGTCATCATCTCCACTTCATAGATGGGGAAGTCAAGACTTAGCGAGGGAAGTCTGTCTGCGGTCACAAGAACTGTCGCCTTGACAGGACAGGACTCCCCGGTCTTTTCTGACCCTTCTTGCCTCGGGCGCCACTGCCATCGCCTTCCTGAGCCCCACTTTTGCACTGCGAGGACTGTCCGGAGAGCCAGGAAGGGTTGGGCAAAAGGTCTAGGGCGGATGACGCAACTTTGCTCCCAAGAATCGCAGGACTCGCACCCCAAAGTGCAAGGGCCAGAGCACGTAGTTCATTCAGTCAAAACCACTCTCCACTTTTTTTCCAGGAGCAAAATGAACAGCACGGCGACCGCGAGGGGGCGCGCGCAGTCCAGGTCAGAGATCCCAGACACCCCAGAAACAAGTGCACATTCTCTTCCGAAAAAACCCCTAGGGCAGGTGCAAGAAGTTGCTCTTACCCAGATCAGGTGCTGCCTGTCAGAGGAAGTGGAATTCGGGAGACTATAGGAAAATAGGGTCATATATGGGCTCTGAGCACCCACGTGCTTTGGTGCACCTCCTCCTCTCTGGATGCCAGTTTTCTCAACGACAACAAGGAATGATGTAGATTCAGACCTCGGTGTGTTTTGCGAACTAAATTAACCAAATCGCTATGAGAGTGCGTGACCCTTATTATTTGTAGTCATCCAGGAGATGAGGCAGCAGGTGTCTTTTGCTGTAATAAATTTTAAAAATTTAAACATTCACCTTATCTTTTGATCATACCTCATACATGAATACACAACCATAATGATCAGCATTTACACATCCAGCTATTATTTAGCAAGTATTTATTGAGTGCCTACTACATGCCAGGCACTGTGCAAGACACTGGAAAAGAACATGATCAAAGTCATGATGCCCTGGCCTCCAGGTACTCACTCTCCAGGGCAGCCCCTTACACTGGGCAGAGCCCACTGAGCCTGAGAGCCACTGTGGGTCACAGTTAATAGACAAATGATCTGAAGCTCAGAGAGCTTACCTTGTTTGCCCAATGACACACACAGCTATTTAAAGACTGTATGATGTACTGAACCCAGATCTTCTCTCACACTCTGTTTCAGAAGCTGGCATATAAAGAGAGGACAGAGAAAATGACCCACTAAAGGGGAATTTGGGCTGGGTTTAGCTCAGTTGGTAGAGTGCTGCTCCACAGTCTCTGAGGACTTCGGTTTGATCCCCAGCACCAGAAAAACAGGAGGATGTGGAAATCCACTCCCAAAGCAATCTAGAAACAATCAGCCATTGAAAACCCTATGAGGGTTGCTATAAGTACAACCTGACTGGATGGCACCTAACGACAATAACAAAGGGGAATTCAGAGAGACAGGAGGAGATCCAAGAGGAGCCAAGCAGAAAAAGTGTTGGTGTATTTTCTCAGTCTCTAGCCCCTCAGTTTACAGTTTAGATGGGACTCTACCAGGTAGTGGGGGATGAGGACAGCAGCTGAGAGACGAGAAATGTCTCTGGGGAGGAGGAAACACACTGTACTCCTTTTCCAGGTACAAGAGCATCTCTACTTCTTGGGAGTTAATCCTGGGGGGACTCATCCTCACAGTCTAGTAACCCACACACTCAGAGTGGCGGAGCCATGCTCTGTAGGGGCAGGATGGCACCTCTCACTGAGAACACACTCAGCGTGCCCCACTCTGGTCTCTCTCCCAGCCCAAGGCCACCACACAGGAAACTCTAGATTTCTAAATCTAAGCCAAATTTTGCTAGAGGTAGAACAGGTAGTCATAGATTGCAAAAACAGTGTAAGGCATCGAGCCAACTTCACAAGCAAGAGAAGTCAGCCTCATACCAGCAACAAAAACACACCAGGGAAGAGCCTTAAGAGGACCCAAAATCCTTCTCCAGCAGACACAGCTCAGAGCCCTCAGGTGAGAAAACAGCTCTGTATCCCTACCGAGCAGGTGGAGTCCCCAATGGAATAGCGGAATAGTTTGGGTGCAGGTGAGGGTAGGGACAGGGAGAAGAGCACCTTTCACATGTCCCTTTGCTGGAGTGGTCAGGCAATGACTTCCATTGGCCTTCCTCAGTGCACATTGTTGCTGTTGTTGTTGTTAGGTGATGCTGAGTTGGGTCTGACTCATAGTTATCCTATGTACAACAGATGAAACACTCTCCACACTGTGCCATGCCTGGCACTATGTCTGACAGTGCTTCTCTGCTATTCATAGGGTTTTCAATGGCTGATTCTTTTGAGAGTGGTTGCCACGTCCTTCTCCCAAGACTACAGGACCTGGTATTCCCAGGCGGTCTTTCACCCAAGTACTAACCAGGTCTGACCCTACTTAGCTTCCAAGATCAAAGGGGATGGGACAGCAGGGTGGTATGGCTGTAGACTCAGTGCACATAAATAGATATATTTATACTGGAAACCTAAAATTCTTCCATCACTGCTGGCTGCCATTATATGTTTCCCAGTGTTTCCCAGAGACTCTCCAGGTGGTCTCCTTTAGTGCCTAAGTGGCACTTCCAGCTTTGTCTGTGACTTCCAAACAACTTCCCATTAAAAACGGAGCCATTGGCTGGGTGTGGTGGCGCATGCCTGTAAATCCAGAGGTTTGGGAGGTGGAGACAGGAGGATGGAGACCAGAGGCAGTCTGCGTAACTTAGCAAGACCCTGTCTCAAAAAGTTAAAAAAAAAAAAAAAAAATTGGGGTGGGGGTGCAGCTCAGTGGTCCAGCATTTGCAAAGCATGCAAGTGCATGAGACCCTGGGTTCAAACCCCAGTACTGAAAAAAAAAAAAAAAAAAAAAACTGAGCCATATGTACACTGAATGCTCTTGCCACAGTTTATACCTTTAAAAATCTGCATATATCATCTTGAGGCCAATGTTGAAAAAAACAGTTACTTTGGAAGGGAGAGAGAGGATTTGGGGTGAAGGGCCTCAAAAGGAATTGTTATCTGTAACATGTTTACATTTTCAATTAGTGTGTTTATATGTTACTTGTGTAATTAAAAACAAACAAACAAAATGTTGAGTTCATTAACTAGAGCTCAAAATACTTGAGAAAAGAACTATAACCTATTGTTGAAACAAGTGGACAGACTTACTCGATATCAGTATCTCCTTCCTATTGAAAATTCTGGAAAATGACAAGGAGCCCTCCCATAAAATGTGAAAATTTTAAACCAGGCATAGTAGTGTATATCTGTAATCTCAGCACTTGGGAGGCTGAGGCAGGAGGATTGTGAGTTTGAGGCTAAATTGGGCTATGTAGCAAAATCCTGTTTAAAAAAAAAAACAAAGAAAAGAAAAAGAAAAAACAAAGAAAAGAAAGCATGAATCCTGCCTAACCAAGGCTTGCTTTCTTCTAGTAAGACCAACCTGGTGTGGGCAAAGGAATAATCTAGTATCCAGGTTCACAGTGAACACCACACACCCACCATCCACTTCTACAGTTCATGTTTGGCTATTCTTGCTTTATCACATCCCATTCTGCAATGTAAAACCCCATTTCACCTGATAGACAGGGTCTGCTTTGATGCTTTTCTCTTTGAGTCACAACATACTCCACTTGAGGACAACAGCTAGTGGTGGAGGACAATTCAGGTATTCCAAGGAGTTTGCTATCTAATTTCAACCATTTGATGACTGAGATGAGAAAGGAGACACCATTCTGACACTAACCTTATTAAATAAATGATTGACGATAGAGAGTATATAAAATATTTTCAAATCTATATTGAAGTTATTTTCCCCTGTGGGAAAAATGAAAACAAAAAACAAAAAAACAAAAACTAGAGTCTTAGCTTTATGACATAAAAAAAAAAAAATAGATGAGATGATAATGAGTCAGAAAGCTGACTAAGCCACCAACCCAAGACGGAGCCACAAATACAATTAGTGTTTTAGGCAAGTTGCTCTAAGGATTCCTGGCTAATCCTGAGACATCCAGAGGCCTCACATGGGGAGTCTTGTCCTTGCTGAGATCCAGGAAGGCACTTCCGCCACTGCCCTGTGCTTTTTGTGTAGGCCGGGTTAAGACCACAAAAAAATAAACAATGGAATTTTGCCCAGGCATCACGTTCCCTTCTGGGAGGAAATTGCTACACTCATTTTTACTCCTCTGTGTGGAGTATATTTTCTGGCATTTTAATTTTTAAATCCCCTAGCCCTTCTCCTGCCTTTTAGGAAAATTATCTATGTTTTCTAACTATATAGACTCAAAGCTACATCTTTTAAAGGTCTCTCTGCGATTTACAAACTATATGAGAACAGCAAAGAAATTCTGTTGCTCGAAGTTCCCTTCATGAACTTCCCTTCATAGAATATGGGTAACGTGTAGATCTGGAATCATGACATTATAAACAGTGAGGAAAACACATTGTAAAGAGACGTGAATTTTATGAGTCTACTTGTGCAAAATGCATGCGTGCCAGCCAGGAGAGCAGTGTCTCAGGGTGGTAGGTTCGCTGGCAAGTGATTTTTTTATTATTTCCCATGTGACCTAAATTTTAAAGGTTGAGAATATGTTTTTCCCAATAAAAATAACATTTTCATTTTGAAACAACAGTGGGAAGGTTGGGGAAGGTAAGGAGTATAACTAGAAGAGAAGAAAATGGGAGCAGGAATAGTAAAATGGCCAGGGCTGAGGTTGCCATTCAAAATTCTTGCAGACTCACTTTTGGTCCAGCTTCCAATTCATATGCCATTTCCCTCCAGAGTGAGTCCTCACTCCCCTCTCCCCACCTGCCATGGTGGAGATTGAATTCAGGTCCTCAGTGCATGCTAAGCAAGCACTCTACCAACTGAGCTAAACCCCCAGCCCCCAGAGGTGTTTTCTTAATATCAAAGTCTGATTCACCATTCCCCCACCACCACCACAGAAGACCTTCAGTGGCTCCCAGCCACACTTAGATAAAAACCAAATCACTTTATCTCACTGGAGGGCCTGCCCATTCTGGCCCTTGCTCCTTTTTCTGGCTTTTGCTCTTTTTGCTTTTGCTCACATTGCTGATTCTTCCTGGAACACTCTTTCCTGCCTCAGGGCCTTGGTACTTGCTGTTCCATTTGCTTGGATAGCTCTTCCTTCAGCTCCTCCAATGGGCAGCCCTGCTCCTCAGAGTCTCTAGGGATCCAAGAATCTTCATTTTAAACATGAATTCCCTGTGATTCTCATGAGCACTCATGTTTCAGAATCCCCAGCAGTTGCTGAGTCTTTTAGGTGCAGGGAGTTTATGAACAACCTTCTGAGAGGGTAGCTGAAGTGCAGTTATTTTCTCTGTCCCTTGTGAGACATAGTTGGGGTTCTGGATCAAGATGTTGCTCAGGAAGGACAGGTGTGTACATTAGCTCACAGAAGGATGGGGTTTAAAGGTCTCAACATTTCTCCGTAAGGGCCAGGAGGGAGGTAGATTTTATTCATCTGTTACTAAATATAAACTGTTACTTAAATATAAACTATCTACAGTGAATCAACCCCTTTCTTTACGTTGAGGTTTGGAGACCAAGGCAGGAAAGATTCTGGAGAAGGTTATTTTCAGACAACTGTCTCAGACATTTTTTGCCTAAGAACTAGTGTGCCTCAGAAGGATGGTGGAAGACAGACTGTCTGAGTCACTAGGTGATCCCTTGGAAGGCTCTGGAAGCATTAAGCAAACTCTCTCTTAGCTGGCACAAAGGCAAGTTCCTGTGCCAGGCAGAGGGTAGGGAGGGGAGGATGGCCCCTGGTCTGCCTAGCCTGCCTACAGCCCCCAGGAGCTGGCCACAGGGTGAAGTGGTTAGGATGGGTTTGTTATTGGGTGTGAGGAACTTATTCCTACCCATTAGGCATAAACAGAAATGAGAAATTTATGGAAGAGGCTGTGACAAGAAAAGCAGTGCTGATTCCTTACCTTTTCATCAGTTTCTCTCTGTGGTTGCCTTTAGAAACCTTGCCCTCACTTCCTGTGGTTCCAGGGAGCTGCCAGTCAGGGTGGCTTTTCTCCCCTGGATTAAAAGTAGTTCCTCCATCCCACGAGCTGGGACAGAGGTTGCTGGGTACCATCGTCGAGTTGCGTCTGACTCATAGAGACCCTCATACAGTTTTCAATAGCTGATTGTTTTGGGATTGCCTAGGGAGTGGATTGCCACATCCTTCTCTCATTTTTGCGGTGCTGGGAATTGAACCCAGGACCTCAGAGAATGCAGAGCAGTGGTCTACCGACTGAGCTAAATTCCAGCCCCTCATCGTCGCCCCAGTGTGGGTTGTAGTTGTTAGGTGCCATGGAGCCTACCTCTCCTGTTCTCTGGCTTCTTTACTTTCCCTGAGGAGGAGAAAACTCTTAATGCCGCTTCACCCAGGGAACCTAGGTTTTTCCAGTTTCCTTTCCAGCTTTACCTAAGCTTCTCCAGCTGCCTCAGTTTTCCCTGTAATTATTCCTTAAGAGTATACTATCTTTAATAAACTTATTCTATACTCTCTAACTTCTGTGTCAGGTATAAATTCTTTTATATGCTGAAAATACAAGGACTGAGGTTTTGCTGCTAGATTCCCAGGCCTGTGCCCTAGACTTGCCTACTCCCCATGTCTCCCTGATAGCACAAACAGTATGAAAAAGAATCAAGAATGGTCTAGATACTTTTAATGGTGCCAGGAGGCCATTGTTAGTCAGATCTCCAACATGTCTAATGCTGAATGTATGAACTGGGCTTTGAACAAGCCCACTTATGAATGCAAGTTGACCTTTGAAGCCCTGTATCCCTTTGGACCTTCTGTATAATAGACTCCATCCTCCAGCGTATCCAGAGATGGAGACCACCCAAGACAGCTTAACTTTTGCCAGCACCAATCATAATTCCTGACTTATAAGTGATATACTTTCTAGCCCCCATGCAGTTTAAAGCTATAAATACCGTCGTTTTGTAAACCTCAGAGCACATTTTCAAGATTGCTTCAATATACGTTTTCCTGGATTGCAATCCCAATTAGACCAAATGAATATAATTTTCTTTGTTCTCAACTAAGTTGATTTTATTCTAAGTGGACAAGAATCTAGGTTGTTGTTAGGTGTCATTGAGTTGTGTCCAACTCATAGTGACCCTTATAGGGTTTTCAATGGCTGATTATTTCGGGATTGCCTTGGGAGTGGGTTGCCACGTCCTTCTCCCATTTTTGTGGTGCTGGGAATCAAACTCAGGACCTCAGAGACTGCAGAGCGGTGCTCTACCAACTGAGCTAAATCCCAGCCCAAGAATCTATGGGGATAAGCATATAAAATTTCCCTTTAAATCTACTAATATAGTGTATTATATTAATAGATTTCAGGTGTACTCCACTGCACTGGCTTAAAAATAGTCTGTGTGTGGGTGTGGTGGTACATACCTGTAATCGCAGAACTTGGGAGGCTAAAGCAGGAATTGAGATAGAATTTACATGCCACAAAATTCATTCTTTAAAAGTATACAATTTAGCCGTTTTTAGTATATAGTGATGGTTAGTTTTATGTCTCAACTTGGCTGGCCATGGTGCCAGGATACTTGTTGTTGTTGTTATGTGCCGTTGAGTTGAGTCCGACTCATAGCGACCCTATGTACAGCAGATTGAAACACTTGCCAATTCTGTGCCAGGCAAACGATCTCATTTATGTTTAAGCCCATTGTTGCAGACACTGTGTCAATCCATCTGGTGGAGGGTTTTCCTCTTTTGCGTTGACCTGCCACTCTCCCAAACATGATGTCCTTCTCCAGGGATTGATCTCTCCTGACTACATGTCCGAAATATGTTAAGACGCAGTTTGGCCATTCTTGCTTCCAAGGAGCACTCTGGTTGCACTTCTTCTAGGACAGATTTGTTGGTTCTTTTGGCAGTCCATGGCATATTCAATAGACGTCTCCAGCACCACAATTCAAAAGCATCAATTCTTTTTCTGTCTCTCTTGTTCAATGTCCAGCTTTCACAACCATATGATGCCACTGAAAATACCATGGCA
>VMDO01011516.1:45290-66568 GCA_007922755.1 Pedetes capensis | reverse complement strand
ACATGTAGTCAGGAGAGAACAATTCCTGGAGAAGGACATCATGTTTGGAAGAGTGGCAGGTCAACGGAAAAGAGGAAAACCCTCCACCAGATGGATTAACACAGTGTCTGCAACAATGGGCTTAAACATAAATAAGATGGTTTGCCTGGCACAGAATCGGCAAGTGTTTCGATCTGCTGTACATAGGGTCGCTATGAGTTGGACTCGACTCGACGGCACCTAACAACAACCACAACCTATTGGTATAGCCACTGTGTCAATCTATCTAGTTGAGGGTTTTTCTTTTTTTCATTGACCCACCACTCTCCTAAACATGATGTCTTTCTCCAGAGATTGGTCCCTCCTGACTACATGTCCAAAATATATAAAATGCAGCCTAGCCATCCTTTCTTCCAAGGAGCATTCTTTACTTCTCTAGGACACGTCCATTGATTCTTTTACAGTCCATGGTATATTCAATATTCATCTCCAGCACAATAATTTAAAAGCATCAATTCTTCTCCTGTCTCTCTTGTTCAATGTTCACCTTTCACAACTATATAATGTGACTGAAAATACCATCACATGAATCAGGTGCACCTTTGTCTTCAATGTGACATCTTTACTTTTCAATACTTTAAAGAGATATTTTGTCACAGGTTTTCCCAGTGCAATATGTCTTTTGATTTTTTTGACTGCTGCTCCATGGTTGTTGGTTGTAGAACCAAGTAAAGCAAAATCTTCGACAACCTCAATCTTTTCTTCATTTATATGACCCATTTGTAAAGGTTTTTGTTTTGCTGATGTTGAGGTGCAATCCATACTGAAGGCTGTGTTCTGTGGTCTTCATCAGTTAATGCTTTAAATCGTCTTCACTTTCAGAGAGCAGAGTGGTATCCTCTGCATAATATAGGTTGCTAATGAGTCTCCCTTCAATCATGATGCTGTGTTCATCTTCATAAAGTCCAGAGTCTCCGCTTATTCCCTCAACATAGAGATTGAAGAGGTTTGGTGAAAGGATATAGCTCTTTCTTGATTTTAAACCAGGCAGTGTTTCCTTGTTCTGTTTGAGTGACTCCCTCCTAGTCCATGTTCAGATTCCTAATGAGTACAATTAAATGGTCTAGTATTCCCATTCTTTGCAATGTTATCCATAATTTATTGTGATCTACATAGTCAAATACCTTTGCATGGTCAATAAAATATAGATATCTTTCTATTATTCTCTGTTTTCAGCTAATATCCATCTGACATCAGCATGATATACCTGGTTCCATGCCTTCTTCTGAATTTGGCTGGATTTTCTGGCAGTTCCCTGTCTATATACAGATGCAGTTGGCTTTAAATGATCTTTAGCAAAATTTTAAATGTATATGATATTAATGATATCATTTGTTAATTTTCACATTTGGTTAGATCCCCTTTCTTGGGAGTAGGCACAAATATGGATCTCAATGACTAGGCCATTTTTTTTCAAATCTCTTAGCATACAGGAGTGAGCAACACCAAGGCTGCATCTGTTTCTTGAAACTTCTCAATAGGTATTACATCAATTCTTGGAACCTTGGGTTTTGCCAATTCTTCCAAGGCAGCTTCCACTTCATCCTTCAGTACCTTTGGTTCCTGATCATATGCAACATCTTGAATTTGTTGGTCATCCACCAATTCTTTTTGGCATAATGACTCTGTACATTCCTCCCATCTTCTTTTGATGCTTTCTGCATCATTTAATATTTTCCCTGTAGAATCCTTCACCATTGCCACTTGAGCCTTAAATTTTTTCTTCAATTTCTTAAGCTTGAGAAAACAGAACATGTTTTTCTCTTTTGGTTTTGTATACCCAGCTCTTTGCACATTCATTAAAATATTTGATTTTGTCTTCTAGAGCTGCCCCATGAGACCTTCTGTTTAGTTCCCTAACTTCATTATGTCTTCTTTTTTTATTAGCTGTTCAACATAGAAGGGCAAATTTTAGAGTCTTTTTTGATATATAAATTGGTCTTTTCTTTTTCCCTGTCTTTTTTTTTTTTTTTTTTTTTGGCAATACTGGGAGTTGAACCCAGGGCCTCGTGCTTGCATGCTTTGCATATTCTGGACCACTAAGCTGTACCCCTAGCACATTTTTAAACTTTTTTTTGAGACAGGGTCTCATTAAGTTACACAGACTGCCTCTGGTCTCGAACTTGCGATCCTCCAGCCTCCACCTCCTGAGCCACTGGGATTACAGGTGAGGGCCACCGTGCTCTGCCCTTTTCCCCTGTCTTTTGAATAACCTTTTGATTTCCTCATGAATGATGTCTTGATGTAATGCCAAAACTCAGCTGGTCTGCTATCATTAGTGTTTAATGCATCAAGTCTATTCTTGAGGCAATTTCTGAAATCAGGTGGGTTATACTCAAGGTCATACCTTCGCTCTTGTACCCTTGTTCTAATTTTCTTCAGGTTGGCAATCTGATGCACAATCTGTACCTGGTCTAACATATATTAAATCATTTCAACCTTACTGTAGTCCCATATATAGTTATCACTACTATTCTGTTACATTGAGGCTCAGAAAGATTAATTAATTTCAATATAGTCATACAGTTAGGAAAGGACAGAGTGAAGTTTTTACCCATGCCTGAAGGATCCAAAGTCCTTATTCCTAACTGCTATGCAAAAATGTCTCTCAATCTATCCATGTAGAGGATGAAGTAGCTTTTGTAAAATTTTGGACTTGGGGCAGAGTGCTGAGGCAGGAACATCATATGGCTAATCTGGGCTACATAGCAAAACCCTATCTCAAGAAAACAAAACAAACAAACAACAACAAGCAAAAGTAAAATTTTAATGGTAGGAAGACCATTCAGTGGATCTAGGAGAGTAATGATGAAAGCTTGAACAGGAAGGTAGTCGTGATAATAGAGGAATAAACTTGAGAAACACTATGAGAAAGAAGCAATCAGTATGAGCAACTACTTGACCTCAGGAATAAAAGAACCAGAGGAATTGTAAATGACATCAAGATTTCAAGATAGAGGAAGATGATGAATGTCAATAATAAAGGTAGGGAATTCAGGAGGTACCTGTTTAGAGGGAGTTGATGATACAATTAGTTGTTAACATGCTTAGTTTAAGGTAGATGTGGTTCATTTCTGTGAATATGTAAAGTAGGCATTGGAAATAGAAATCTAATATCCAGTAAAGTTATCAAGGCTAGACAAGAATTACAGATGTTTTCTTAGTCATTCAACTCCAATATATTGAGTGTTCACTATCTGCTTAGTTCTGATAGAGATCCAGTCAACATGCTTTCTGCCTTCACGGAACTTACCATTTAAAATAGACATTAAGTCATACAAAAGTATAGATAACTTGCATCTTTATTAATTACATGAATAAAAAGTTGGTAGTAGATTTAGGCTTTGTAATAGGAGTCTGACTTTAATTGCGAGAGTCAGAAAAATTTTCAGTGAAGATGCCTCATTTCATCAGCAACCTGAAGAGTAAGAATGAGTTGTCTTAGTTAAGAGAGCTGGGTGTATATTCCAGGCAGCATGTGTGGAAATTCTGAGGGTACAGAGTGCTTCAAGTATTCAGAGAACTCAAAGAGCAGAGTGGCTGAAGCTTAAAGAATAAATGAAACACAAGCTCTAAGATAAAATCATAAAAGGAATCAGAGACCAGGTCATATAATACTTTTAAAGCCATGTTAAGTGTTTTGGATTTTATTCCAAAAGGATGACAAATATAAATAAATGTAAGCAGAAATGTGGCATGGTAAAATTTCCTTTTTTTGTGAGGCTACTAGTAGCAAGGATGGATGATGAGGGTCAATATTGCATCCTTGAGTTGGAAGATTGTATCAGTAAAACTAGTGAGTTTACTGATGGGGAATGAAGTGGAATGGTGGTAGTGAAGAAGAAAGCAGATGTAGAGTTGAAAGATTTGATGATGAATCATAGCTGGAAAGTGAGAGAGAAAGGTAGATGGAAGATGATTTTCAGGTCTCTTGTAAGAACAATTGAGCAAATCCCAGCTATGTAGGTAGAGATGTTTTTGTCCCTAACTGGGAAAATTTAAGGATATCTAGATCTCAGGTTTTGAAGATGTAAGTTTAAGGTACTTATAAGAATTCCAACTGGGGGTAATGTATCAGGTGTTTGAAACTCAGAATTTAGGGTATGGACACTTATGAAGATAAGACAATTACAAATATGTGTGCACACATGTACAGACATAGCAAAGTGGTATTTTAAGCCATGACAATTGGTGAGATTATTAGGATAAGATGGAAGAGTGAGAAGACATAGCTGAACCAAGACCTGTAAAACATCAACATCCAGAGACCAGATAGAGGGCAAGGTGATACTAGTCAAAGTGAACTTCGAATTTTCTAGATAAGTATGAAGAAAACCAAGAAAGACTCATGTCATGGAAAAGAAGCAATGTTGACTAGTATTTTGATGTTTCTGATAAATCAAGGAAAATGAGTACAAAAAAATACCCATTAGACATGACATTATGGATCTCAGAGATGACCCTAATGAAACTAGTTTTGATGTAGTGGAGCCTAGAGTGAAGATGGCAGGAGCACCCAGTTTACACTCCCGTTCTAGCAAACCACTCAGTCATTGCTGTTCTCCCAATGGCTCCACCTTTTAGGTAGCTTAGTCTTTTACAACAAATGGTAAACACAAGTCTTAATTTTTAAATATAGGTTCTTACATCATAATTGCAAGGTAAAACCCTTGACTGTTCTCACAGTGTAATAGTTTAAAATGATACTCATCTGCCTGCAACCATACCACTGTGGTCTCTGATCCCATCAGATCTTGGAAGCTAAGCAGGGTTGGACCTGGTTAGGACTTGGATGGGAGACCACATGGGAACACCAGGTGCTATAGGCTTGGGAGAAGGACCTGGCAACCCACTCCCAAAAAACAATCAGCCATGGAAAACCCTATGAATAGCAGAGGAGCACTGACAATTGTGTTTTGCCTGTTGTACGTAGGGTCACCATGAGTTAGACACTGACTTGATGGCACCTAACAACAACAACAACTGCCTGCCACCATAGCACTATGGCTTCCAATCCTGTCAGATCTCAGAAGCTAAGCAGGGTCAGGCCTGGTTAGTACTTGGATGGGAGACTGCCTGGGAACACCAGGTGCTGTAGGCTTGGGAGAAGGACTTAGGAACCCACTCCCCAAAAACAATCAGCCATTGAAAATCCTATGAACAGCAGAGAAGCACTGACAATAGTGTTTTGCCTGTTGTACGTAGGGTCACCATGAGTCGGACACCGACTGGATGGCACCTAATAGCAACAACAACAACAACTACCTCAGGCAGATATTTAAAACCTGGATGATAAAATGTCTTGGATAATTAAATGTATTAAGTTGACTGGCAAATCTGGTTAATATGCTCTGTTGTGGAAGATACGTGAGACTCTCAATGCCTTCCCTTAGATTTCCTTCCGCACAGCAAATCAATCCAAACCTGGAGGGGTTTGGTCACTAAAAGAAACCAATAACTTTTTCTAGTGTATTTTCCCCCCAAAATCCACTGTCCTGAAAAAAAAAACAATAGCGTGAGGTTCAATTGTGTTGACAACAGAATGGGAGATGAGATGATGCAGGAGACTTAGAAATGCATGTGCTTTCTAGATGCTCCATTGTAAAGCAGAGAGGAGAATGAGAGCCGAAGTTAAAGTAGGTGTAGAGAAAAGGGAAGTCTCCTGCGTTCTGCTTTCAATGCAGAAACTGTTAAACATATTTGAATGCCTTGGGGAAGATTTCAGTATAAAGGGAGAGGTTAAGTAGGAGAAGAGATGAAAGTGGATGCCACACGTCCTATAGGCTGAAGCTGTTGAGATTTGGAACTGAGGTGGGAGAATCAGTCTTTGTTTAGGTAGGAATGGGTGCCACCTATGAGGTGAGAGAAGTAAAAGTATAGACAGGGAAAATGCAGCTGAATTTAGAGATTTGATGGTGAGATGATAAAGATATTCCTGCCTTATGACTTTTATCCTGAGAAAATTATAAGGCAAGGTCACACACTGAAGTAATGAGATCAAAATGCAAACCTTTAACAGTAATTGAGGTGGCCTAAGACTAGAGTGTATTGTAAATGGAAAATGTTATGGGACCAGAAAGTTTAGTGAATGTCCACACTTTAAAAATTAGAAAAGGAAGAAAAAGGTATACAGGAGAAGAACAGGTAGACCCAAAGGTAGAAGCACAGAGCTAGGTAAAGCTTCTAGAAGTCTATAAAAAAAAAAAAAAGTGAATGTCACCACCAGATGAACCAGCAAAAGGAAGGGGCAATATAGTTTCTTTCTTTCTTTTCTTTTTTTTAAGTTTATGTTAAATGATGAGAAGTGGGCTCAATGTTTCACTGCATTAGCTCTCAGCCAAGGCTATGAAAAATGTGATATTACCTGTAGACAGATTAAGTGACTTACCTAAACTAAAACAGTAAAGAGTGATACAGTCAGGTTTACAATATAGGAAAAACAGAACCCAGAGCCCATGAACTAAGTACTGTCTCAAAAGGCTAACTACCAAATATTGGGTCCTTATTATTAGCAGGCATTGTCTTGAACATTTTATTCACATGAATGTTTGGATTACTATGCTTGTTAGGTACCATGAAGTTGGGTCCGACTCACAGCAACCCTATGTATAACAGAACGAAAGAGGCACTATATCTGACAGTGCTTGTCTGCTATCCATAGGATTTTCAATGACTGTTTCAGGAGGGGGATACCAGATCTTTCTCCTATTTTTCAGTGCAGGGGATGGAAACCAGGGCCTCAGAGCGCATGGAGCAAGCACTCAACCAAGTGAGCTAAACCCCAGCCCCGCTGGCTTACAATGGGATATAGGAATAAAACAATCAATTCATGGTGGACACAAAGAGACTTTAACAATATTGGCTCTCCTTTGCTGATTCCAGATTCAAATGTAGGACCTTTACACATGGATGGCACATAAAAGTAAAATATGGAGAATATTTATCCATGTTTCTAGTTTATCTCTATCTCTAGCTGTACCTATCTCTACCTACTTCTTTTCCTGAAAACTATCATTAAAAATCTTTATAAGTATGTTGGCAATACCTTTAAATAACTACAGATATTATATTGCAGTTTCTGCATTATAAAATGATCTCCATGTTAAGTAGATGGATCATGTTTGCAGAACTTGGTTGATTAGATTTAGGCAGAAACTCTACATACCTGGTCTAGGGAATCACTCCACTAAGCTGGCATCCATATGACAATTTCTTTCTATGTGGGAAGAAAAATCCAATTTCATACTGTTTGTAGAGGTATTCTTATTTGTTATGCATTGTGAAGTAAAAGTTTCAATCCAATAGTAACTTTAGGGAAGTAAGGATCTTCACCACATTTTTATTAGTAATTTTTAAAAAATAATCAGACACTTTAAATTCTGTTTCTATCTCTGTCACTCTCAAATAAGATCAAGACACTGAGAAAGAGTAGAGGTATTTTGTGTATTTCTAGGGTGAACATAATTTTTATTTGTGCAGGGCAAATATCTTTCTTCTCATTCAGAAGGATTTTCTTGTTCATTTCTAGCCCTTTTTAGAGAAAAGCAGTTTCTAGAAATTCTTCCATCATATAGAAATCCACAGGGGAATATGTTGTGAGCTTAGGTGAGAGTGGATTTGCCTGCCATGAGGAGCAGTCAGACAAGCAGGGGGATTCTGGGTCCAAGTGAAGACCGCTAACTCGAAGGGAGTAAAGCCCCAGGTATAAAGGCTGACCCTACCACATGGAAATTTCTCTTCTGGTGACCCTTTGTTCTGCTGCTCAGACCTTCCTGATTTTAAGGCTGCAGTTTCTGATAGATGGGGATAACTGGAAATTGCTAGAAAAGGAATATAGGGTGTTTTTCCTGTCCTTTCAAAATCTCCTTTAGAGACCGGACATGTCGAGCCACTGCTAAATCCTTCTGGTGTAGCATTCCTGACAGGTAAAATTACTATCTAGGAGTTTGCCTTCACTAGGGCTTCTGTTTGAACTCTGCGGAAGCTGACATCCCCATAGAGTATGAAATCCACCACGCTGGCTGTCAACAAGCTGGCAGTTTACTGGCTGTACATATTACCTGCTGGGCTGTTCTTCCATAGGGCAGACTTGTGTGTGATGGTTTACCCCAGAAAGGAGCCTTGCAGACGAAACAGGAATGAGTCCTGCACTCAAATGGGAGGCTGATTCTAGTGCACTCAGGTGTTCATCTCCTATTTTTCAGTATCCTTAGGACAATAGCCTAATGTACTACCTCCTAGCAACACACCATTTTATTCACCTTTCAGCTAACCCAAAGGTTCAGAAGCAAAATAGATCATTGGGGTGTACTATGTGAAGTGGCAACACTGCAGAGAGCAGCAGATCGATAACTATTTATAAATAGATTTATCTGAATCATTTATCATCTAGACTGTGAGTCAGTGTGTGTGCCTATTGTGTGTTTATGGATGTTTGCCTAACTAGCTTAAATATGAGGGAAAATAATAAACTCAAATGTTTCCAGGGCAAGAAAGTTATAATTTATAAATATATAGCAATTGAATATAGGTAGATAATAGACACATAGACATGCATTTACATACATGCATGTTGTTGTTAGGTGCTGTCGGGTCGAGTCCAACTCACAGCGACCCTATATGTACAGTAGATGGAAACACTTCTCGATTCTGTGCCAGGCACACAATCTTATTTATGTTTAAGCCTGTAGGTACATGAAAAGGGATTGACATTGAATTGAAGCAGGCCTATACTGAGGAATTTTTTTTTTGAGCATATTGAGCATTCTGCTGCTGCAAATAAGATTTTGCTGCTCCCCTTTCCTCCAGCCACAATATAAGATTCTTCTTTTTCTTTTCTTCTTTCTCTTCTCCCTTTTCTTGCTCTCCAGTACCCATGTTCCAGCCTCCAAGATTCTGTTGAGTGGCAGGGCTGGCAGCAGAGAGCAGATCAGCAGCAATATTTGAGAGACAGACTCCGGCTGCTTCCCTTCATCACTTTGCTCTCACATCTAACTCCAACTCTTCCTCTGCCACCTGAAAGGCAATCAAAGATTAAGCGAAAGAGAAAAATACGTCAATGTATTTTTGTTTTAAATAGAAGTCTATTTGTCTTGCAGCTTGATAAAATGTCCTAGTAAGTTATGTTCAGTTTTTTTCCCTCCTTTTTGGAACATTTGATTGTAAGCCTTGTGCTTCCGGAACACACCGCATAGATCCTGCAGACCCTGGCTGAAGTCACCCCCGGCAAACATACTCTCATGGAGCATGTGGACAGTATGTGGAGATTTCTTCTTTTTAGGCTAGTGATCATATCTAGTTTCTAGGAGGTGGCTTTGTGTATCAGCATTAATTTTTAAGGAGATCTAGCATTGGAAGCAATGCTTCTCTCTTATAGTGTACACCTAAGTAGGACAGGACCAACTTAAAAATATTCTGACTGATTGTTATCTTATTATTCTTGTGTTGGTCTGAACATGTAACCTGACTTTAGGTATTCAGTATAATTTTGTTTCATCTGATTGTCTTTCTGGGGATGCCTCCAGCTGTAGATATTTCCTGTAAAAATCTAGTTAAGGAGCTTTGAGCAAGCACTTAAGCCTCTAAGAAACTTGGTAATTTAATCTGTAAAATGGGAAAATTATAATATCCACATAGGTTTAGTGTGTTGATTAGCATCTATATGTTTACTTGCTTACCATAACACCCAGTGCATAGGAACTGTTCAACCAATATTAATTTAACATAATAAAACCATTGCTACATGTCCTAGGGAACTACCTCACAGGTACTAACAGAAGAGTATTGCTATAATTATGTAAATTTATGTACATAAATTTCTAGGAAAAAACGCCTTAACCCTAAATCTTAATATTAATGGTAATAAGCAATCTGTATATACATAATGCTTTACAGATATCAAGGATATATAATTTTCATTATCTCACTTTATCCTTTCAAAGAACTTGTGACTTTTGAAAATGAGGTTACTGAAACTCCTAGAGTTTAAAGAACTAAACTCAAGTTCATACATGTATCATTTGATAAAAGAGCAACTGGAACTTAGGTCTTTAGAATCACGGTGTATTGGTTTTAATAGAGGGAAAGTCAGGTAAGAAAGAGATGCATTTTATAGCAATCAAATGAGGCAGATACTGCTTTCCTTAGCTTTAACTGAGCAAGCTTATTCTTCTGATTCTATTGGAGCTAAGCTTTTCTGTGCTGAGGCAGTTTTCAAGTAAGTAAAAATCCATACAGGCATATTGTGGCTTTTAATTTCATTTTATGGCTTAGTTCATGTTCAACTATCTAGTTCAATGGGTAACATTTTCCTTGATGATGTTTGGACTTAGTGTATGCTATATTGCCCTCCTCTCAACCATAATGGCTCTTATACTTTGAATCTAAAGCATCCTCTGAAGGTCAGATGTTTGGATGTTTGGTCTTCAGCTTATGGCTCTGTCCCCAGAGGCTACAGAAATTTGGCAGGTAGGGTCTAGTTTTTGCCACTGGGAGCAGGCCTTTGGAAGTTTTATGTGGGCCACCAGGTCCAGTAAGTGTTCTCTGCTCCTGATCTGCCATGAAGTGACTTCGTCTATCACAGGCCCTGGCACCTGCTCTGCCATCATGCCTGCCGTGCCACTATGCCTTTTTGCCTCTATGCACTTAAATCCTCTACAAGGAGAGCCAGGATAAATCATTCTTTCCATAAGTTTGTTTCTGTCAGTTTTTTGCTACAGCAACACACAAGCTGACTAATGCAGCAGAATAAAGGTGTCACAGATTTAAATAATAAAATATTCTTTTCAAATGGCTGACTCATTTGGTTAGAACAATGCATGCATATGCCAACACCATAGGTTGTTCTATGTAAGCTCTCCACCAAAATTCTAAGAATTCATTCTTGTTTGTACACAATCTCAAGTATTGTGAAGCTAAGGCTTTCTGGTACCTTAAGGATATAAACTGACCTCTAGTTAGCATTCTGGTAGCACTACCCATTGTTAAAATTTGTAATAGTGGAAAGAGGGAATTGGAGGGCAGAAAAAGGAAAATCATGGAATATGTTTATAATTTATTGATACATGGAGACCAGCTTCTATTTTTTGACAAAAGGTAGTTCCATATGATACAATTCCAGAAACTCTAAACGTTGTTCATTTTGTAGGATCAATGAAATAGTTGGAAATGATTGTCATTGTCAGTTCTGAATTTTCTTAATAAGAAATATTTTAGTAAGACATTTATTCATTATGGCTTATCCTAGGAAGACATTTAGAATGTTTATTATGATTTGTATTTTTTGAAAAGAAAATATCATCACTTTGTAAAAGTCTAATCATGACAGCATGAGGGGAAAAAAGCTAGTGTGTAATTACATTGTCAAATTCCAACAATGCTCAAATTAATCTTCCTATTTGGCTTTGCATTAATCGTATTTTTTTGTAAAGATCACCTGACCTTGTGTAGAAATTTCGGTACTCTGGCCGGATAATTTGTCTGAGAATGAACTCCTCCTACAAGAAGCTACATGCTTGGTTGTTCCTATATCAAAAATTATTTTGTGGAATCCATTGAAAATCTTCTTAGATCTCAAAAAGAAAGTGGTTTGGGGTTTTTGCCTTTACTGAAAATTAAAGACAATAAGATATGGCTAATATGAATATCAACTCTAAGAATTTGACTCTTGGGAAATTTCATCAGTTGTCAGTCACATTACACAACTAGCCTTATTCTAGCCCTTTAGAATGCTATAAGACTTTTCTCATTCTTTGCTGGAACTACATCAGGAATTATACTAGGAATTATGTCAGTCCTGCGGCAATTTTCAAGAAGCCACCAGTCCATGATCCTGAAACTTTGACTGCTGACAGGAAGTTGCTTGGAGCAGCAGTGTTATTAACAAGCAACCTTTCTAGCACCCCATCTGCACTGGAAGCCATCGCCAGCTCATCACCTCCATCTGTCTCTCTGTACGATGGGGCGTGCACACCAGCAGGCTCTGACCATGAGGTTCAGTTTGCTGCTGAGTTACTCATCAAACATCCCATGCTGTGTGGACTCCTTACTCTCAGTATTGTAGGCTGCAGGCAGCCAGTCGTGAGTCTGACAGAAGTGTACTTACCTTCTTTTATAATGAAGGCTCTTTAGGCAGGAATTTTGATGGCTTAAGGAATGAAGATATTTTTATGTGTATGCCCAGAAAGACCCATTTGGTACTGTGGGTGTCTCTCCTGAGATTTATTACCAGCTCTTAGGGGGGTAGGATGCCTTGATTTGATGCCATCAGGGCTTTGTTCTCAGCACGGTATCCTCTGAAGACTAACCGGCCTGGATTCTCCTTCCAGCTTTTAAAAGGCCTCAGAGGACTCATAAATTCAGTGCTTCTGGATTAAAGTATAGGATATGTAAGTTTCTACTCTTCTGTTCTCTTCTGGTCTTTTCCTGGTAAAAGACTCTACTTCCCTCTTGCTGCTGGTTTTCAAATGGTCTGCAAATGACTTATCATGCACTATTTTTTTTAAGCCAGTGTTGGAACTTAGCTTCAAAATCTCAAAATGGTGGGCTCTGAGTTACTGTAGAGAAACTTTATTTTTGTGGGTTTTGTTTTTTTTGCCTGATTTTGTGTGTGTGTGTGTGTGTGTGTGTGTGTGTGTGTGTGTTTTTCATAGTCTTATCTTACTGCTCTGGGTAGGCGTAGAAAATGAGAGAGTGGTCTCTTAACATATTATTAGCTCTTTCACATCCCTATGTAGCCTTGCCATTATATAGGGAATTCTTAGAAGCCACTTTTGCTTTGACTCAATATAGAAAGAACACACAGACTATAGAAAGGGAGGCATTATCATGTAGCAGATGTGAGCAAGACATTGATGTTGAGGTAGAAAACTATAAGTACAGATCTGGGTTATCCTGTTACAAACTGTATGACCTTGGGTAAATTAAATTTTCTAAGCTTCAATTTTGTCATCTGTGAAATGGACAAAATAGTCTTTAACATTCATATTTCTTCAGGGGGTGGTAATAGTTAAGCTAGGTAGTACATATACAGGGTAAGAATAGAACATAGTTTGTAGTAAGTATTCAAATGTTAGGTTGCACTACTATTATATCTGAGGACAGGATTTCCTTCCAAAACCAAAGGAAAAGATATTAAACAGAATGATTCTTTCCCATTTTACTGTAGTAAGGCTTTGTGTTTCATCACACCTCACAGTTTTTAGCACTCAGTTTAAAAGTGAAAGAGAAAATAAAAATAGCTATTTGAGGATTATACTCAGGAAGACTGTAATAGGATTCAGCCAGATTCCAGGACTTGGGGTCCTTCTGATGTGTCTCCATCCACAAAAGTGTGTTTCTTTTCACTCATATAGAACTATATACCCCGAGGGCACTCAATAAAAATAATGACAAAAATCAACCCATTGCTGCACAGAGAAGTGAACTTAAAGATCTGTCTCATATTATTTTTAGTGTTGTTGAAAGCATCTAGTTTCTTGGGGGTGAGAGGAGTAAGCTATGTTGCTTGTAAGCTTTTATGTCTTCAAGTTTAACATCTGTCTTGGCCTCAGTCTAAGTTACTGTCACTCTCCTGACGAGTCAGTTCTTGAAATCAAATCTGTTCCAACATATTAACTAGCTAATTTTACTAAACCAGGGAGACAGCTTCAGGTCAGACACTAAGTGGCACCTACACCTGACATACCCTGACAAAGTTTAATAAAAATAGTACCTAAAACTAGAATATTGAAACTTCATAACACAAAATGACACACAAGTGAGCACAACTAAGACTGGGAAAATAAGAATAAGATAAGGAGTTTATATCAATGCTAATGCTGTGATTGTGAAATTATACACCAGAGTTTTGCAAAATGTTGTCATTGGGGACAACTGAGCAACATGTGTAGAGATAGAAGGAATCTCCCTGATTTCTTACGAATACAGGTGAATCTACAATTATCTCAAAAATTTTAAAAGTAGAAAGATATTATCTTGGTTCATATTTATAATGATATTTTTCAGCATACCTTCAACTGCTCATTACTTTGTATAGCATCTAAATCAAAGCTGTCCTCAAGGTATTTTCTACAATCAACAGCTTTATTTGGTCTGTGGCCTTTTAATTTTATAGAAAAAAATGGCATGAAGTGGCTGAGCTATAATAGTTTCTTCTTTCATAAGAACCTACAAAATTGGGACAATCTTTGCTTTTAAACTGAAAAAGAATTGGTCACAAGATAAATAGAATCCTCAAAAAATTTGCGTATAAAGCAGCACAGAAATATTTTCAAAGGAAGAGCATCTTCTACTGATCTATTTTAAAATAGAGTGATATATTGTGACAAACTATAAAATATTAGAACAGCTTCCATCTTTCAATTCTGGATGTATATAACCATTAGTAGCAGCAGCATGTGCTCCTGCTGGGAGCTTAAAAATAGTTATTTTCTGATTGCCCTCTCTGATACTTAAACATCATGTGGCCTATGGTGTAGTAGTGCCTTTGTTTATTTTGTATGTTGGATTTCTTAATATTCTTACTAAATCATAGGGTAAGGATTTGTATTTCTCATGATAATAATATTTTTAATCCATTCATGTGAACATAAAGAATTGTTATCAATACCTAAAAATCCAAGATGCCTTTAGATAACTAACGGTGGCACTCTTGAGTGCTGGCATGGCAGGAATCAGTGACAATATATCTTTGTCTTTTAGACCTTAAGAGAGCCATGCTGAGTTTAGCCATGGGAAAGGCAGTGGAAGGGGAGGAAACCATGACTTTCCAGCTGCGTTTCTATAACTCAGATATTTACAGTTGAGATAACTAATCCTCTTGGCTTTCATTTCCTTTAACAAAAACAATGAGTGCATAATGCACAAGATCAGGTCTGATCATGGTGGAACATTGTGTGTATTTGCTTTGAGGTATGTTCAAGGAAAAAGAGAGTGAGGGGAAAAAAAGCTTTATTTTGGTTACCTATTGATTATTTGCAGATAAACTCCCCATTAGCATCTCCTCCCAAAATAGACTTTCAAGATCAGCACAGATGGTAAATATGATTTCAACATTTTCAAGCACTATTCAATCTTTTTGTTTGTTTGTTTGTTTGTTACCTTTTTTTTGAGACAGGTTCTCCCTAATTTATGCAGACTGCCTGTGGTCTCAAACTTGAGATCTTCCCGCCTCCATCTCCCGAGCTGCTGGGATTACAGGCGTGGGCCACTGCGTCCGGCACTAAGCACCATTCAATCTTTAAATTATGAATATTTCATTCTGAACCTATACCTATACCTATTATCTAGGTTGTTAAATAATGGGCTACAGAACGAGACAGGGGATGTACATCTCTTTCTCTGATTGCAACTCAGGGCCTTGTGGAGATGCTTGCAGAGTCCTTTAAACTAACAGCATTCTCAGAATCTTCACCTATGTTCTCCACAATCTGCATGTTGGGGCTTTCATCATTCACTCTCAGATTTGATTGGAAATCTCCCAAGGTGTTGCTCATATAGCTCTTCTTGAAAGGCAGCTGCCCAATCAACTGTGCTTCCACTTCAAGAAGTTTTGTGGAAACTAATTATAGGGGAGTCATGAACTCTTAGGTAAATAAGACAAACTCTGTGGAACTATGTCATTATATAATAGCTTATTTACGAATGTGGTCTTTATTTTGGCAATATTTTCTTTTCTTACAGTTTTCCCTATGTACTTTCAAGGCACGTTAAGTATGCATTTGCTGCTCATTACAGGCTGCAGTTCTGGGGCAAAGCAGCGTACAAAGACACTCTGAAGGACAAATCTGACCATTCATCTGTACATATGTACCATGCTGTCTGCTGCATGTTGTAAAAAGAAACTGCAGATTCTCCAATCAGAAGATATAATGAGCTTAAAGCAACAGCTACTCTGAAAGCAGTTGGCTGTTAGATAATGATGGACATGTTACAAATTCCAGGGACATCAGCCAAGAAAGATAAATGATGCAAAAGAGGCTAAAATCTATCACCTTCTTTTTAAGGGTAAAACACATAAGAACTGTTCAGTATGATGGTAACTTTGCCTGTGGTACAGTGTGTTACAAAACAAGTGGTGCCACTTTACAAAAAGCATTTCATTCAGAACAAGATTAATGAGGAAGGAAATTATGGTAGATATGGGAAGAGCTACAAAATGGAAGTTAAAACTTTGGTCTGAAGTTCTAATTTTCCTATATACTTTCTTGTTGAAATTACTTACCATTACTTAGTCCTCTTTTGTATGATGAACATGGGTTAGTAAACTTAAGACAGTGTTTACAGATGTCAATATCATTGATGAAAAAGTAAAAGTTCTGTCAAACAGTAGTTTGATCTTCATGACAGCAAACAGCCTGTTTGATGTTTTTATTGAATCAATTGATTTTTTTTTCACTGAATTGATTGTTCATTTTCCTGTCATGGGTACACTTCCTAAATCAACATGTGCCTCTACAGAGGTGTTTGTGACAAACTCTGAATCCATAGATGTCTCTAGAATTCTAGTCCAGCAAAACCTTACAAAACCCTTATTGCATTCACTAAGTGGCCTCAATGATGAGAAAAAAGCTTTTTCCTTAAAAGTGTTTGTGAATTTCAGAATTTAAGCAACTCAGGTTTATAAACTGATAAAAAGGTCTTTTTTCTTGTCTTGTTCAAGTATGTACCTTGAATGTTGACTGAGTTGTTAGACAGTACCCCACCAATAAAGGGAAGTTGATTTGCCACAGACTTTAAAGATGAAAAAAAGGAAACTGATGCACACCCCTACTCTACCCACTTTATCTCATTTTTTTCATTCCTAAACTTATATGTTATCTGGATTTTCCTGAACCTAAAGGGGCTTGTCAAATCTTCTATTCATTTCTGTCAATTTTTTTGGCACCCATGATGTAATTCCTATAAAACTTCACTTTTTCCTAATAAATTTATTTATTCATATTTTTATTTATTGGTAATACTAGAGGTTAAACCCAGGGGCTCCCATAAGTTAGGCAGGTGCTCTACCACTGAACTACACACCCCAACCCACTTTTTATTTTGATTTATTTGTTTATTTTTGAGCCATGGTGCCACTGAGATATGCAGCCTGCCTGTAGACTAAAATTTGTGATCCTCTTGCCTCAGAGGCCTCCCAAATTGCTGAAATTAAAAGCATGTGCCATGGTGCCCAGCTTTTCATTAACAAATTTAGATTTACTTGTGTGCCTTTGGTTTCTTTCTTTGTTTTTAGCAGGAGAGTTTGCCATGAAGATAAAGTTTGTTATATTCTGCCTTTGGAAATGATGCACTGGTCATTTACTCTGCAGTTGGTGGAAGTAGAAGACATTTCCAGAGTTCTTAGCTGGACAGGTTTCAACATAAAATATGAAGAAGCATCACATCGCAGAGAAGTAAGATTGATGTTGCTTATGTTATCAGCATTCTCTCTCACAGGAGCCACAGCAGGATCCATTTTTGGGGTGGACTGCATTAGACCTAGAAGGGTCAGCTTATGACACCTTTGAGTCATCAACTTTCAACACACACTGGGATTGTTCAAAACTTCAAATTTTTTAAACAATGAGGTGATCTTTTCCATGATTTGCACCCCTCTGACACTGACCAATGTGTGCCTCCAGATTTTCTCCTGTAATTCATTCATTCATTCATTCTCTTTTCTGACCACCACATCTGCTTCACAAGATCTCTTTTACAAAGGATAATTTTGTATGCTATTGATTGATCACATATACCTAAAATAAGTTTTCTTATTTCTTGACCTACTCTAACTTACACATATCTCTGTACTTGTGTCCTTCTTACCACCTCAAAGAAATCCATCTTTTAGCTGTCTTTTCTTTTCTGGTGATATAACCACATTTTATACTTATTCCGTTTCTTCTGAATGGGTATTGATTTTCAGTGGTTCTGAAAATCAGTGGTTGCACACAAGTATTTTCATATTTCCCAGCATCTCCCCTAACAACAACAACAAAAACACTAGCCGTTGGCACTCTTGGAATTTACTACTCTTTTATTGTCACCCTTTTACAAAGGGAGATCTACAATTCCAGCTTCCTTCCCTCACCACCTCCTCACTGAGAATTTGGCTTCCAGCTTTCATCCTCATGACTTTACAACAGAGGAATCCTTTTCTCAAGGTCACTTGTATCTTCCTCATTACCAAATCCAAGAGGGTGTTATCAGTCCTAATTCCTGAAGTCACTGTAGCATTAAACACTTACATGACTTCTTTGACTCTTGCCTATTTTTTAAAGTATATTTTTTGGTCCTTCTGAGAACTCAGGCATTCTCCCAGCTTTAGTTTTGAGCAGCAAAGATGGATGGAAAGAGCTTTGATATCAGGCAGATATATCTTCTAATTCTATATGACTCTTCCATTCATGAGCTTGGATAAATCTCTTAATTTCTTGTAAACTCAATTCCGTCTTCTCAAAGTAGGGATAATAATAGCTAATGCATAGGATTTAAGTGAGACTATGTGATGAACACAGGGTACTGAATAGATATGAACTTCCTGGACTTTACCTAAATAGTTTCTGGAATGTTCTGTGCAGTTTTGATCATTTTGTTTCTCTTGTGGTTGGCTATTTTTACTGGATGCTTCCACTGCCACCACAGTTGTGCATATTAAAACCTAGCTTCATCTTGACCTTCACAAAGGCCAGTAACAGCTGTCTGTTTTCAGTTGGGAAGCCCTGAACAGCTGCCTCTGACAGGTCATGGACACCACTTTCTGAAGGATCTCCTTATCTGTGGCTGCTAATATCTGACCTGAGTCCACTCAAGTTCTTTCTCCTTTATGTTTTCCTCCTTTCTCTTGCTGGGTGAGTTGGCTTGTTTGAGCCTCTAACTTTGGCTTTCCTCTGGGCCTAACAAAGACTCTGGGTCTGAACTTGAGTCCATTCTTTTCTTTTTCCTCACCTCAAACTGGTGTCTCTGTTTCCCATAGGGGTTGATAACCATGTTTATACTTTTCCAGGCCATGATAGTTGCCTGCCTGGATAGCTCTCTGTTGCCCTCACCTGACACAAATTCACAATTATCAAAGCCATTTCATCAGAACCTCCTTCCAAACATCCCCTCCTCAGAATGTGACAAATAATGCTACTACTTTCAATCTCTCAAATTGGAATGCTTGACATAACATTTCACTTTTACTTTCCTCTGTTTTCTCTAGGACAGCCTCTAGGTCAGTTCTATCCACAGTTTCTTTAGCTTTATACTGCTTCATACATCCATATTTTTCCTTCTTTATAGTAATAGAATAGCAATGTTATTATTAGTAATAATGTCAACAACAATAGCTAATACTTATTGAAACATTTATTGAAAGCCTATTATGTGCCAAGTATTTTGGCAATACTCTACAAGCCTTATGTATCATAAAAGAGCAAACTGAGACTTAGAGAAGTTAAATATCTTGCTTAAAGTCATAGTAAACATGAAGACTAGGGGTTTAAATCCAATTTATTAGCTCCCAAACACAAATTCTTATTTGCTACTCTATAATGTTTGATATGACACTGTCTATTTGATGGAACCATTTACGTATTTTTCATAAATATTTCTCAAATAGTATGTCTTTCTATCTGCAGTTGTATAGAATTACATGAAATAAATGATTTCATAGAATTAAAAATATGTTGTTATTCCAGTAAGAAATTTCCCAGTGTTGGCCAGAAATAAGAATATCCCCAGTGCTGAGACAAGGGAGACCAGAGAAATAGTGTGAAATTACAGAGAAAGGAAATGAGTGAAAATCTGATCTCTGATGTCAACTTTTTAAATAAGTGGAGACATTCTCTGGCTGGGAAGGAATAAAAAAGGGTGCCCTTGGAACGAATCAAAATTGAAACAGAGGTAAGATGTCAGGCCACAGGAAGTCAATGAAGAGTAGCAGTGGTGTGGCTTAAGAGGACAGATTACCTCTTGAAATAGTTTCCATTAGCATTAAGCCCTTGAACATGTGCATCATAATGTCAAAACAGTTTGTATGGAAATTCTAACACTCTTTGTACATTGCCTAAGGCAGCACTGGACTTGGGATTTGAATATTGAGTTCTCTTCTTAGTTCTATCACTAAACAGCTATTTGACCTTGGACAAATCTCCTAAACATTCTGATCTTCAGTTTTGTCCTCTTTAAAATCCTTGGGAGGTGGACTGGATGAGCCCTAAGGCTCTTCCCTGCTTTAGCAGTTTGCTATTCCATGTGCTCAAAATGTGGTGATAGCTTTTGATTTAGGTGTGTGGGCCCACTATTGCATATGAATATCATAGGTTGCTCTGGTCACTCTGATTATGGTGGAAATTTTAAATCTTGATAAGAAAGTTCCCCAGAGGGGGACAAGTACATGACATCAGAGGCCATACACCTTTTGTAACATAGCGGAATGTTTTGGCACTTTGGCCTGCCACCAAGATCCCATTCTAATTTTTGAGTCTAGTTCTCTTCTGCCCTTTTGTGTATCTATTTCATCACAGCTGAGGTAAACACACACACACACACACACACACACACACACACACACACACACACTATATATATATATATATCTATATCTATCTATATTTATATCTATATCTATATATCTGAAGTTTAATACATATAATTGAAATTATATATATATATATATATTTATATATGTGTGTGTATGTACAGATATATGTGTATATAACTACAGTTAGCATGTGCAAAGCAGGGTCCATGCAACTGATTGCATGATAGCACAATTAACTGAACAAGTGAATAATTCAGTCAGTAGTTTAGTATCTCAAAATCTAAAGAAAGATCACCTTCAGCTAGACTAGTAGACCCAAATTGCCCTTTTTATTGCTTTACTAAAACACACCACTTGGCCAACTTCATTTATTGACTTTTTCATTTCAAGCACAAATTCTTACCTAGGTAGAAGTTAAAGGTCCACAACATGCTAATTGTAAAAGCAAAAGTGTCAATTCAACAGAATTCCAAAGCCACAGGAAATGTTTGTGAACTTGACAGCTCTTGGATAAACTAAGTTTGAAGATAGTTTTTTTTTTTTTAAAGGAGGCTTTCCATGTTTTCAAAAACTCTATCTCTTTGGTCCTAGTGTGTTTATTTATGTGAAATGAAAAAGAATTCAGCATCAGCTGCAAAAAAAAAAAAAAAAAAAAAAAAAAAAAAAAAAAAAAAAAAAAAAAAAAAAAAAAAAAAAAAAAAAAAAAAAAAAAAAAAAAAAAAAAAAAAAAAAA
>VMDO01011516.1:0-45190 GCA_007922755.1 Pedetes capensis | reverse complement strand
GAAATATGTATCATTTTTATAAATAACCTAACTTTTTTTTCCCTCTCACTACTCTGCTTTGCAGAAAGCAAGCAAGAGTTAAAACATTAGAGTAATTTTTAGAGGAAACCTCATGACTAGCAATCAGCGCTAATAAGATGCTTTTCCTTTTGCAAGATTCACAGAAAGCCCTCGATCCATGCCAAGCACATTCAAAGGCAAGGGACTAACAGCTCCCCTCACAGGTTCATTATCATTCTCAGGTTATCCCAAGCCAAGTGAATCAGGAAAGCAAATGAATTAGTGAGAATTAAGGAGCCTCTGTGGTCTGAACCCACTCCAAATCTCAGCTAAGATGAAAGGTAGACCCTGATGTCTTATGTCCCAAGATTCTCAGGACTGGAGCCCCAGTGCCTGGCTGTTCCTCTAGAGCCTTGCAGAAATGTGCAGGCAGTTAATGTTGCCTAAAGTCTCCTGACCGAGGGTTCAGCCATGTGGGAAAAGTTTTACGAGGCTGCAAAACCAAACCCCCTTTCACTCACAATTAATTACAGAAGACTTGCTATATCACCTAGCTGTCAATGAGTCCAGAATGGGCACTTTTCTTCTCATTTTGGTCACTTACTAATAATCAAAGATACTGGGGTAATGCTCTATTATATGATATCAAATGTGATTTTTGAAGAGCAAATCTATAAAATATTTGAACACTAAGTGTTAAACTTCTTTGGAAGTGATGCCTTAAGCAGAGAAGCAGGATTTTAATGTGAACTAAAGTCCTTGGAATCACAGAAGTTTTTGTCATTGTTTTTATTGTCTAAAATGCTCCTGGCAAACAGGGGTAGGAAGAATGGGCAGAGGGTATGCTTTGTACTTGCAATGAAGATACATACAGTAATCCTCAGAACATCTGTGGAATTTAAACAAAACATGTAGTAAAGGTTTGGGAGTAGCAGTTTGTTTTCATTAAATACTTGTTACTGCTAATTATATTTGATCACTATAAAGAATACAGTTTAATTAAAGAAACACAGTGGTTAGGAAAATATTTGATTTCCAAAGGAGAACAACTTACCTTTGCATTACTAAGTAGGGAGAAAAGTAATTGTGACTGTATGTTTTTCAATATGCTGTTGGTTCTTATGGAGAGACTTTATTCCGTTCAAGGGAATGCTCTTTCTCCTGATCCTAAAATTAAAGTACTAATTTCAAATCACAAATGATTTGAAATTGCATGTTTCAATTTACTTAACATAAGTGTCTAAAAATTGAAACAACATTTGGCAAATGATGTTAAACACCATATTCTAATACCTATCTGATTCAATAGATAGTCTTTCTCTTTGGAGAAGCTTTCAACATTAACTCTTTCAGTGAATGTTGGAATGTTATTTGACATTACATGTTTTTCCTAATCAGCATATGGTTTTCATTTTAATTTTGCAAGGTAATATTTTGGCAGTGGTCTGGAGGAAATTAGTGGAAAATGAAGGTGGATAACTATCCTTGTAACCAAAGCCTACTATTCATACTGTTTGTATATCATTGTCTATAATCATTCTTTTAAGCAATCACTCTAGAGAGCTTTGATTTTAAAGAACTTATCCTCTCCACATCAGTTTAGTTTGAGTGAACCCCCCTAAGTTCTGCAAGTTTAATGGGCAAGGGTATGTCTTAGCAAATATAGTGGTAAGAAAAAGGAAAAATTAAATATTGTGTTAACAATACATAAATGTGAAGGATGACTCAAATCTGAAGAAAGAGAAATTTCTTTCTCTGAAAATCTAACACTATAAGTAGTATTAAAAAGTAAACACATTGAGAGTTTTGAAGTATACTTTACAAAAACAAAATTTTTAAACTTCTCCATAATTTAATTTTGTAAAAAATCTTTGCACTTATGCTTTTTTTTAAGCACCTTTTCTTATGACCCTTAAACACATAATAACTTAACATGTTAACATATCTGGAATTATATTTTTAAAACTTTCTCCTTTTTATTCCACAGAAAAGGACGAGCTTAAAAAGGATGTAACTTAAATATATTTGAGGCTTTCTAGCTATTTTTTTGTTTATATTATAATTTAAATTTTTAATTTCTCTTTATATTAAACTACAGCCAAGAAAATATAAGTTCTCAAGTATGTCCACATAGAAAACAAAAATGCTCTGATTTTTTACTATACCATTGTATTCTGTTTTATTATTACTTCCTATTATCATCACTTAAATAATTTCCAATGAGCAGTGTTTTGGTCTCCATAAAACTACAATAATTGACACTGTTGGGTAGGGGAGGAAAACAAACTTCCAGCTTATATTAATATGGTTGAAAACTTGTATGTTCAAAACTGCCCAATCTGTAAGCAATTTTCTACTGAAATCAGCATTTACCAGATTTCTGAATAAAGCACAGGAAAGCAATTAGAGCAGTTTAGTATACAGCAGACAGCTTAGAGAGCAGCTTTGTGCATGCTTCCATCAAAGCAGAAACACACTGTTGCTAATAGAAATATTATTTAAAATGCTGTGAATCGGCAGCTGCCTAGAGCAGTGGCAACAACAAGCAGCCCTGCGTTAGCATAGCAGCCTGCCCTGCCCTTGTGCTGCCCACAAATGACCAGGGAAATCCCAAAGGTACTCTTGAATTTCTGCATTCTTATTTCTTCTGCTGTAAAATATCTGTCACTCACATCCCACACTGGCCAAAGTGACACCTGCCAGTCTCAAGAACAAGGACAAATTACTGTCCTTCTGCCAACCACATTTCAGAAATGAGTGCAGAGTGATGGCGGGGACATGCACCTAATGGTACATTGTTAAACTTTGTAATTTGATTTTTGGATATCTCTTTCAAGAAGCCTAATTGGCAGCATACTGTTGTTTTATGTTACAGAACATGTGCTTTTTGTACTTGTCCACTGTATATCATAAAGGCACATTTAATATTGTTGATAAGCAGCTGCTGGCAAAATATATATTAAACAAGCATAGGCATTGCTGTGCAGGGCAATATGGTGTTATTGTCATGAAAGGACCATGGCTTTGGTGAAGTTGTATTACCATCAAAGAGATTCTAGGATCCATTTAGGGTGCCAATCCAAAATCTTCCCTTAGATCTACTTTCTGATCTAAAAGTTTTATGTTGTCTGCATGGACATAAGTGAGAGAACGACAGACTTGTCATCATGTCATATGAGGTTACTCAATTTTCTATCCCATGGTGATGAAACACAACATGACAGAATGTAATGTAATGTAACATATCGAAAAATGTAAATAATACACTTTGTGGGATTAGATATCTGCTGTCAATTCCCATATTAGGAATCTGAACTGAATTTACTGAGGCGGACAGAAGCTCAATGAGCGCCAAACTGGCCGTGGTGTTCAAGAACCGAAGCACACTACAGTTCACTGATTTCCCCAATTACTTTGGGGTAGTTTGGCACTTATAGAAATGTTCAACAAAAGTTCTCTTGTTGGACACTTCTGGGAAGTAATTTGATTGTTAATCACAAATGCTCAGGGTGATTGCTCGGCATAATTGTTTTACTCCTTCAGTACACCATCAGAAGCTTATCTGCTGTAGGTTTATTTTTAGATATTTGAATTTTTAACATCTTCCTTATGTCAAACTGATGCAATAACAGTGACCTCTCCAGATAGAAGCCTTTACCCAGTCAAGATAATCCAGTGTTTCTTGTGAGATATAGAAAAAGAAAGATAACATGACTACATGCATTTTATATCTGTCAGTATCTGTCATCAAATGACATTCAGACACACACACTCACATTTCAAAATTCTGGGCCTTTTGTGAAGTAACTTCAGTTATGCCCTCTAAATTGCTCTGAAATTGTAAAGAGTAAAAGGCACATCTTAGAATTAAACCAAATGCATTCCAGATATTATTTCCTTTTATTACCAAGCTCTCGTCTCCATTCTTAACAATAGACAACACAAAACAAGTCCACATTGCCTGAAAGGTAAGTGGGCAGAAGCTCATTTGATACTGCATTCCTGAGAATGGAACCTTTTATTTGCTGTCATAGTGATGACTTTTAATTGTCCTAATAAATAAGCTTTTAAAAAGCTTCTAAAATGTTCTATAATAACACACTTTGGTCTTTAGCCATAGAAATGCAGAAATAATTAGAAGTGGCATTGTGTACACTGCCTTCTGGACTGGGCTGAAGGTGAAGGAGAAAGTCTCATGCTATCCTTGTCAGCTGCAAGGGTAATTACTGCTGGCTGAAATTACTCAACATTTGTTTATAAGCTCCCCAGAGCATGCTGTAAATAGATTGTCTGTTATAGTCCAATCACATTAAAACGCTGCTCCTTGCAAACTGCTACCTCCTGTTTTCTGTAAGCTAGACAGAGAGAGCCTGCTGCTCACTTATTGAGCACTGAGCACGGAAGAGCTATGTTTAATGTGATTGTTTTCATTTGATTCTTCTCTGTCCAAGATCACATTTGTTGTTTTCAGGGTCTGAATGTTAGTGTGCTACATTACTTTCATTAGGACTGTTTTATTTGCTTTCTGGAGGATGAATTCCTTATTATCAGAATGTGAATATATCAATTTGGAAGAAAATTTAAAACAATATAAAAAAGGACCACATATATTCGCTTCCATACATAGCTTTTGTTTATCTATATTGAGTGATAGGAAGTTTATATCATTCACTTGTTATATCAGTTTGATTCCATTTAGTATGTGTTAGTGGAGTCCTCATTATATGCCTGACACTGAGTTAGGTACTGTGAAGAAATACATCCATTAGTCTTAGGGAGTTTAAAATCTAGTTGAGGAAATATAATTTGGACATATGATAAAACTAGAGTAATAAGATGGATGACAAAATATGAATTTGAAATATAATAAGTATTAAAACATTTAAAGTACTGTTAGCAAGTTAGTGTTGGGAGAATGAGTAGAATTTTCTGTCCTAGAAAAGTAATATGGCCTTATGAAGGGAATTAGCTGTGTATGTTTAAAAGGGACCAGAGATGCTGTGATAGTAGTTACCTCAGCTCTTTGGTTAATACTGCTTCCAGTTTGTCACAGTTATATGGTGGAGATTTGTGTAGATCTTTATGCTGGCTATCTTTAAACGTTTGTGTACAGAGGACAATGAGAAATTAATAGCAGCTCAACAGAAAGAACCTAGATATTCATTGCACCAAATCCTGCCATAGTCCAAGTTTGCATTCTGATTAAAATTTTTGCTATTTTTATTGTTATTCATGCTGAAAAAAGCATTGGAAATATTTTCTGAGTTGTTTCTGTGGGTAACTAGCCAAGATGTACAAAATCTAGGTAATCATATTTTTAAAGTACTCTCAAATTAAAAATTGTATTTGAATTCACCAAGAGAATGAGCTACCCTGTAAATCTATCTTGAAAAGGGACAGATATTGGAGGAAAAATTTTGTACAGAAAGGACATTAGTTAGGTGATGGCAGAGATAGAAATAAGAAATAAAAATTTTGTAAATCCAAATATGAGAGACCAAAGGACTAGTTGTAAAGTGGAGAAAAAGTAGATAATACCTTACTTTTCAGGTAATACTTAGCATCTTCTTTTCTTTACACTCCTGCAAAATTTTCTCAGAGAAATTATCTTTCTATTTTATCTAGTCTGAAATTGATATGGGGTTTTGGAACATTCCCATTTTCTATTAAGTGTACCAATGTCACTTGAAAGCAATACAACACAGAGAGATAACAGAGTACCAGAAATGATGATTCAATTACATTTTACAATAATTCCTGGAAGTACCATATTAGTGCAGGAAAGAGCACATATATTGCCCTGGAAAGCCAGGGATGTTTTACATAGAAGGGTTAATGAACATGAGGAAGCCAGTGGTGTTTTCATTTCAAAATGTTTGGCTAAATTTATTTTCAAGAGACGGCTGAAGCTAAATAAACTCATTCTTTAGGGCTAGCACACGTTATCTTAAAATAGACTGGATTCATTTGTAATCTATATAACATTTTATATGCTCCCCATTACTCACTTTATGCCATTAGGAAAGCACTGAATCTTTAAAGAGAAACTTCCTACAGCTAAAAAAGACATTAAGGGGGAAAAATGCTGGGAGCCATAGTGACAGGTACAACTAAGCTTGTATCCTTCGGTTCCCTGGAAACCAGTCAAACACTATCTCATCTTGCAATGGTTGTGTCTGATCCTCTGCTTTAGACATCTTCCTAATAATGGCAACCACAGAGGTGACTCTCTGCAAATAAGGGCTAGCAGCCACTGGGCATCCATCACATTTCTCCAGAGCAACATTAGACCACCCTAATGGGTACTCCCGTCTTCATTATGATATTAATTCTCTAAATTTCCGAAGTGATTTCATTTGTAATATGACAAAAGCTGGCTGCTCAGGAGACAAACTGTTTTCATCCCCCTCTTGCATGCTCACAAAGGCTTGCCCTCTTTAGTCTTTGGTGGGGGGAAGAATTTGATAACATCAGCTCTCTTGTGATACACAAGGCTGGCTAACAGCTACACCACCTGCCAGCACTTCATGCCTGGCCTTCCAGCCAGAAGCTTTCTAAAGCGGTGGTTGATGAGTGGAGCATGGATGTTGGTTTGGAAAGAAACTATGTGGAGTGAAAACAGCAGCAGAACAAAAAAGTCGGCATGGAAGCTGAGGGGGATTTGAGGGTAACAGTGGGTCAGAGAGAGGCTAGAAACAGAATTGATTGCAATAGGGCTGGTTAGGTACATGCTATCTCACATTGTGATTTTTCACCCTTGGACATTGCCATCTTTGTTGTGGCTACAAATTCCACAACTACCAACTCTATGCAACCTCCAAAATATAGTAATTCATTTTCCTTTCCACATGTTAACCTCTGTGGACCTTAATTCAATATATCCACTTCCAAGTTAGCTTATCTTCTATAATGTTTACTAGATGTAAAACTTAATCTCACAAAAAAATGCCAGTTGATCAACAGTGAGAATTTTTCATGCATTGATCATCTTTGTTTATGAATTAGATTTCACAGTAGCTTGTTCGAATTGAATGACAAAATGCTAATTTTTAAGAGGTTCAACCTTGGTCAAAATAGTTATGTGGATTAAATTTTTCTCTAATTTCCCCTTCCTTGTTTTCTTTGGGCAAATTCATGCTCATGCCTTAACTACTAACAACTATTTAACTTTAAAAAAAATTTCTTGTAAGAAAAGTCTAAGTAAATGTTTTTACCTTTGAATAAAGTGTAGTCTAATTATATGACTATTACTTAAAAGCTCTGTAGCCTAATTTGAGGTGGCCAAGTATAGTGGCAAACATCAGCAAAATCTGAATTTTATTCCATTGGGAGAAGGACCTGGCAATCCACTCCCAAGGCAATCCCGAAACAGTCAGCCATTGAAAACCCTACGAGGGTTGCTATGAGTCAGATACCAACTCGACAGCACCTAACAACAACAACAACAACAACAACAACAACAACAACAACAACAAGTGAACCTGCAATCTTGTGAAAGTGAATGAAAGAAATAACTTGTGTTTCTAGTTATTCAATTTTAAATGAGGACGCTAGACTGTAGATGTCAAAAAGTTTTACTATGTTATATAATTTCACATCATATTTATATTAAGATTTTAAATGTCATTTTGTATTATATCTTATTTTTTTCTGTATATTTTCAAACACTTTGTGCCCAAGAAGAAGGTATTTAGGTCACACCTTCTTATTACAAATTTTAATCAAATATTCACATTATTTACATACAATCTCAGGATATTTGCTACAGTTCAGAATCTCTTGAATCATTACTGTATTAGATATAGGAAAAATGTATAACTTTTACATTATACTGATTTAGTTTCAACTTTATTAAAAATTGAATAGAGCTATATCAATTGTATGTGTTACTGTTAGAAATATAAAAAGAAACAGATATAGGTTTTTAATAAAGTGAGCTAATTATTTGTGAAAAATTTTGCCCTTTTTGCAAAACACGAATTTCTTCAAAAGAAAATTCTTTAGTGCAAGAAAACATTATTGTATGTTTCACCTCTCTATTTTTCTATTCAAATTGTTATCCTATAAATTCTTTAGTTTTTTTCTGTTTCTTTGATTTAAAGTGTATGTTCAAACTAAGCTTATTTATTAAATCTAAAACCTTTGTGAATGTAAATTTTTATTGAGAGTCCACTGTGCACAGGCTAAATTCTGCTCCAAAGGTGCTCCTCAAAACTTAGCCCACCTCACTTTCTTCAACTGCTTAGGATCACATAGATTCATAACTTAAGGAATAAGATTCATATACTTAGGGAATAGAGCATTTATGTTGGACTAGTAATGGATTGATATTTTCCCACAATTTAAATAAAAAGTAAGTAAGTCGAGGGTTATAACGTATAGACATCTGACTGAAACTCTAAATGCAATCTAAATTCCCTGAGGTCATGGGTCAGTTCTTATTTGTATTCTAACTATCTATTTTTAGTATAGAGTAGATACTTAATATATGTCCATTGAAGTAAACTGAACTTACACCAAGGTACATATCTAATACATTCCCATTAATTTGTAATATAGAATTTCAGATCAGTGGTTTGAACAATTGATGGCATTTATGGGGACACTGCAGAGTACTATTGTGCTATTATGTTGATGATAGTATGTATAGCATATTTTAATAACATCTCTCATCTAAGGATTTTTTTTTTCAGTCCTGGAGTGTTGAACCCAGGGCTGGTATGTACTTTATAAGCACTCTGCCATTAAGCTGCACTCCCACCCCATGTTTAATTATTTATTTTGAGACAGGGTCTTTCTGAGTTACATGGGCTGTGTCTAGCCGCAAACTTGTGATCCTCCTGCCTAAACCTCCCAAGTCACTGGGATTTCAAGCATGTGCCTCTCTGCTGGGCCAGATAAGGAATTTTTAATGATCAATAATTTCATTTTAGGCAAAACCCAATTGTCTCAGTTATTTTTTACATTATTCTTGAAGATCCCGTCGCTTTGAAGTACTATTTGAAATTATTTGTTTTACTTTTTTCACAACTGACTCTCAACTAATTAAGGATATAATTCATAGAACCACTTTTCACTTAAAAATTAGGTGATTGAGGAAATCAAATTAGGTGATTGAGGAATGTTTTCGAAGGGTTAAATGGTTTGATGAGGATCTCGGAGCCTGGGGATGAGAAGGAATTCAGCAGTCCAGGGAAGCTGCCTGAGTTTCAGCCAGGTAGCTGAGGTCTGGGGTGTTGTTTCCCACAATGCCCATCTGCAGCATCCAGCACGTGGCTCAGACTCCACCCAGTGTCTGTTGCTTCTTGAACATCAGCTCTCTAATCCAGTAGGCTCACTATTGGCTTTTTAAAGTATATGTGAGGTTCCTAAATTAATCAAGTCCTTTATAAATTCAGTCTGGGACTCACAGAAAAGGACAGTTACATTACTATGAAGAAAATAAATCTTATTAGAATATGCTTTCGCATTTCTGTAGCTAAGACCCATGGGATGAGTGTGTGCTGAATATACATGGAAACTGCTGACTTTTTCACAGTCATTAGGTGCTGGCCCAAAACAGGGGAAAACACAAGTTTCAACAACATGTTTAAGTCTTTTAATTCACTAATACCATGTGCTGTACACAAGGCAAGAGTGCTACTCTAAAAATGAACCCTGGGTTCAAGTTCCAAGTTGGTTGATCAATAGCTTTACTCATTGGAAATAATTAACTTCTCAGAGCTTTACTTTTCTTATTGTTCAGTAGAAGAAATTGATGAAAATGTGTCAGCTCTCTTTAAAATTCTAAAATAATTACTATTTTAAAAACACAAATTGTGTTTCTTTAATTATTCACAATTATGTCTTACTCCTTTCTTTAGAAGTAGGTAGAACATTCAGTTATTATGTTATTTTAAAAATATTCGCAAAAGAGACATGGTTCTTTTTAACATAAACATGCCATCATTTGTTAGTTATTGCTGTTGCTATTGAAAGTGGTTTTGAGACTTTTGGTGAGAGAAATTTCCATAAGTTTTTTTTTTTTAAATATAGACATTTTCCTTCAGAATAGCAAAATTGTATTGTTTTAATGATTAGAGACACACCAAGTCAAGTTGTAATAGTGAAAGAAGAGTTTGAAAATTACTGATTTATTTTCCACTTGGATTTAAAAACAAAAATGTAAAAAACATGGACAGAGTTAAGCAGAAAACCACAAGCAATATTTTTCTATCTCTAATTCAGAAAATCAAGAATACGCTACAGGTAGAAGTTCTTACCTTTTAACAATGGCGCTTGCTTTGAGAGGCAGCCTGTATTTGCTTGGAAAGCTCTTCCTCCAGATATCTACATGGTGCATTTTTTTTCACTTTACCCAGGTACCTGCTAAGATGTACCTCATCAGAGTGAAAGCTTCTTGATAACCTATGGGAAATAGTGCTGCCTTTCACACTCTATCCCTTTTCTTAGCTTTATTTTTCTTTATACAGTATTTATTAACATTGGAAATGCATTGTTCATCTATGGGCAATGTCCTTCCCCATTCTCAGCATATGCAGAGGTATCCATTCATTCAATGTTTGCTGGGAAGCTGCTAGGTAGAATAAGTCAAGCTTAAGGAATAGACCCCATATGAATACAGAATTTTGTTTTTTTCATCAGAGGATGTCCAGTCTCTAGGTTAAGGGCTTGCTAACACAAATACCTATAAAGCTAAATAATTGATTGCAAATATGTGGGTAAAAGTAATCAGGAGCGGTAAACTGGGAAAATTATACATACATATATATATTATATCTTGAAGTTTTCACACATTTCAAACACTGTTAAAAACAAAACAATCATAGTTATGTGCTATATTTGGCTCCTATGGGCCATGTGCTTACAATGTGTGCCAGGTAACCTTTGTGGAAGAGTGCAGGTAGGAATGACCCTGTGCACTATTATGAAGGAGGGAAAAATGTAAAACAAAATAAATAAAACCTAAAAGGAAAGCAAGCTGAAACTTTGAATAGCTATTGATGTAGAAGGTCACCAGGAAACAGAACTTGGGCTCATAGGATATTGAGCCTGATAGAGACATCAGGGTGTTTATCAATAATTAACTTGATATTTCCATGAGCACAATGTTTAATGTGATCTTAAGTATTCAGTGTAAATCTATATTTTTCAAACTATGCATCTCTTGCTTCTAGAAGAAATATCCTTTGTCTGAAATTGGATTCATTTCAGGAAGTGAGATCATTACAGAAATCATATTCTGACTTTTACAGGCAAATTGACAGACTTGCAAATTCTAATTGCCATTCAGTCTTTCATTGCATAGCATTATTTATGGCTTCTTATGGTTTGAAAACCATACCAAAAGTATTCTACTGAAAATAAACAATACAGGAATAAAGAATTCAAGTTACAGGAAAGTTTTGTTCAAAAAGATCTATTCAAGCTGGGCATGGTGGCGCACATCTGTAATTTTAGCTATTCAGAAGGTGGAGGCAGAATGATGGCAAGTTCAAGGCCTGAGGCAGCCTGAGTAATTTAGCAAGACCCTGACTCCAAAAGTAGAAAATGGGCTAGGGGTGCAGCTCAGTGGTAGAGCACTTGTAAAGCTTGTGTAAGGCCCTGGCTTCAGTTTCCGAGTGCCACAAAAACAAAACAAAACAAAACAAATCTATTCACTCTAGAAAGTTGTACTCACTTCGGTGTGCTTACTACATTGTTTCAAGCTACATGTAACAGGCACCTTAAAACTTGAGTTTTCATCTGCTTGTATAGAATTTCTGCAGTTCAAGTCACCAAATAATACTTGTTCAGGTATCTAGTTTCCTTTTTTCTCCTGTCTAGCTTAGCTTCAGAGATAAAGTCAGCATACAAATATATCAAGAAAGAGGTCACCTTAGGTACAAGGAGTACCTCTGCTGAGCTCTCCAGAGGCTTTGTGCTTCCTGAGTATTCTTAATGCCTGCTGTTGTAGTTAATATTAAAATTGGCTTGTGGGTCAGCATAGATGTACCCTGCTCCAAATCTTCTACCTACTTCTAGGAAATGGTTGGAGTCAAAGTCAGTGGTTTGGAATTAGTTGTGGAATTCTCTTTCTCCTCAATTTGTTTTCCTTTCACTTAGGGAGAAATAAGAAGGTATATCTTCTCAGATATTTCTAGCCAAACATTAGTAAACCTTAAATGAAGGTAGCAGCAGACTAATATTCAAAGAGGCCACCTATGTTTCAGTTTAAATTAGAAGACATTTATAGAAAGTCTTTCATATTCTAGACTCTGCTTGACTTCTGCTGCCAAGATGTATGCCATCAAGAGGGGACAATGACACACTCTGTGACTATATTACATTCACAAAAGTACAAAGGGCCACTAGGCCAAACACAATAATGGGAGTATCATATTTAGCCACGATGTCAGCTTTTTCTTTTGGATGTATATAGTGATGTATAATTACGTTGTGTTTTCCATTTTGGGGGACAGTACTCAGGGATTGAACCTTGTGTATAGTAGGCATGTGCTCTACCACTGAGGTGCACCCTCAGCCCCCTTTTTATTTTTTTTATTTTGAGATGGGGTCTTGCCATGTTGCACAAGCTGCCCATGGCCTCAAAATCCTGATCCTCCTTTTTCAGCCTCCCATGTTGCTGGGGTTACTGGTGTGCACCACACTGCCCAGGTTTCTATTCTTTTAACTTAAAAATTTTCCTTGATTCCATTTCAAATATTGACAAGAAGAAATGGAGTGGCCAAGGATACAAAAGAATTTCTATTTAGATATGTCAATTAGAAAGGATGGATTTTGTAGTATTCCTCAAGCTTTATTTGTCTATGAGGAAAACTAAATTCCATGGTAGCCTGGTTCTCCAGAATTCAAACCTGGAAACTATTACCAGAAGTGCTGGGCTTAGCTGTCCAGAAGGTGAAGGGAGAAGAGGGTGTTTCTCAGGCACTAAATATAGATTTACAGGGCTCCTATCAATCTGTAATGTTGTGTAGGAGCAAAGACAAAGAACAGATACTTGAGAAAAGAAAAAGAAGGTTTAGGGAAGTTATTTTGAATGCTGAATATTTTCCACTATGCAAAACTGTGCACACAACAAGTAGGTAGGTAGTGAAAGTGGAAAAGCCCAATGGTCAATCTGGCAGGACATGTCCTCTCAATAAAGGCAAGCAGTGCTTCTAGTGCATCTGTGCTTGTGGGTCAGTTTAGATCTACCTGGAGTCTGTTGGTGGGAGATATGACTGTGCATAAACCTCTTAAATTCAGTGTTTGAGAGTGTTTCCCTCTCCTTCTTGCTTCTCCTTGTCTCTTTTCTTCTCCCTCCTCTTTATGTGAATTTATGATTCAGAAATTATTCAAACTGACTTCAAGCTCTGCCATTTCTTTATGGGTATTTTATGCCTATTCTTAGATTTTCATATTGTCATTGGGTCTGGAAGTGATAATATATCATTATATTAAAGTACTTACAGTTTTGAATTTGTCAGCTTGATTAACTCCGATATGGTGGGAGCCAAAGGAAATTCCGAAACAATCAACTGGATCTCTTCTGCAAATATTAAGAAGAGAACAACATTAGTTCCAAATGTTAAACAAATGCTACATTAAAAATAAAGCTGCACATAGTTTGACATTGAAACTTTTAATTCTGAGTTTGTTTAACATTGCTATAATATTATTTTCAGAATGTTTCTATAAGCATATAAAAATTATAGACTTCTAGATTAGTATCTTACCTTCCTTGTCTTTTTTTAGTGGTTAGATATCTTACTTGTTCTATTTCCCAATTAATGAATACAGCTTGTTGCAGGTGATTATAATATATATTTTCTCTCTTTCTCTTTCTTCTCCACACTCACTTTCCTCTTTCTTCTTTTCCCCCTTTCTCTCCCACTCTCAATTTGCATGTGCTTATTTAAGATAAATGATTTTCTCAGTGAGAGAAAGATGAGGAGCAACCATCTGGGCTACTATGTATTTAACTGCTTGTCTTTAGCCTCAGCTAAAAGGAGTCTCTGTATTAGCTTAGTAAGGGAATTGCATGCTATACATAGTGATACAAATTTCCATATAGTATATGTCATTGATACCCTGGCACTTGAATGCATTTTAGGGTAATAGATATAGGAAAATCTAATATAAATCTGAATTCTGGGCAAGATTTTGCAAAAAATTAGTCTCCAAACTCTAGTTACAAGTTGAAATCTTTGAGTTTTAAAATATCAGATTCAGAGCTGAATGCAGTGGTATACACCTGCAATCCCAGTGACTCAGGAAGCAAAGGGAGGAGGATCAAGCATTCAAAGTTGAGGCAGCCTGAGTAACTTAGTGAGACCCTGTCTCAAAGTAGAGAGCAAAAAATGGGCTGGGTCTGCAGCACATGGTAGAGCAATAGCAAAGTATGTGAGAATCCCTGGGTTCAAACTCTCAGTACCATAAATAAATAAACAAATAAATAAACAAATAAAAACATAAAATCATAAAAATAAAATATCAGATCATTGTCAAGTGCAATATACTTTTTCTTCAGAAGATGCACAACCCTTGCTGCCTTCTTTATTTTCATGGATAACCTACTAGTGACCTTTAGAGTGGCACTGCTCCTGGTGAGACTGCTACTACCTGTAGATTGTGCTGTGGTGTTTTTCTTCTGGTGGGAATAAGAAAAAAAACTGATGTTAACGAAATGGAATGAACCAAGCATGGTGGCTCATATCTCTCATCCCAGTGATCTGGGAGGTGGAGGCAGAATGATTGCAAGATCAAGGCCAGAGACAGCCTGTGCAATTTAGGAAGACTCTGACTTAAAATAAAAAGTAAAAAAATGGGCTAGGGACGTAGCTCAGTGGTAGAGCATTTGCAAAACATGCATGAGACCCAGGGTTCATACTCTCTGTACTGAAAAACAAACAAACAAACAAAAGGCATGAAAGGTTTTGGGGATGTTTGTTCAAAGTCTCACCAAGTCACCAGAGGCATATTTCTATGTGACGGTATGTTTAATTTTTGCAGCTTCATCTTGGTAAGTCTTTCACAAAAATTCCTTACATGTTCAAACATAATGTCTAGAGGATGGTTTCATGAGTAAATGGCCACTTGTGACAAGTCTGCATTTTCTCTGTGTTTGTAAAGATGCTATTGTTCACCTGGGAGCCTCACTTTCTGCAGGTTGTTAGCAATCTTTTCTGTAGGATGGCATTATCTCATGGTGATTCAAGAAGAGATGCCTGCACTTTCCAGGTCTATCTTCTAATTTTTTGAGCCTCCAAGACTGTAAGGTTACAAAGTTATCACCTGGAGATGGACAGTCTCAGAGAGAAACATACTTATTAATATTCTCAGCTACGGAACCCCAACAGAATCTCTGAATGTAAACTACAATGAAATATAGGCAATTTACTCCAAAGTATGTATTAATGCATGATATATCTGTTAAAAGTCATATATTAAATTTAGGTGACCTGTCAATTGGCAATGGGTGCAGTAAGTCAGCTTTATTGGATAAATTGTATTGCTCATAGGCTAATGGTAGAATCTCAATAGTTCACATTTCCTGTGCAAGTGCTAATTAAGAGAATAGATTCAGAGGCCTACATGACAAATGGATCAGAATGGAAGCCATTCTGATAGTATCATTTTGAACAGATAAGCCACAAGGTAGATAATTTATACTTACTTCTTAATCTGTAGATTCCTAAAATGACTGTAGGTGTCTATGTTAGCATTCCTGTTGACACGTATGGTAGTAGCTGATTGATCCTTGAAAAGGGTGTCAACAGAGGTAGACTGCTGAGGTAAAAGCATGTGTCCTGGTGCCCAAAAATTTGAATTTGAACTTGATCTCTGATCTTACTAGTTTTTAAATTTAGAACAAGCTTTCAAAGTCTATGAGAGTATCAGTTTCTCTATCCACATGAGGGAATACTGTACTTGTTATTCTTATCTAGTACATTTTTTTTTAATCTCAAAGTTAGGAACTCATGTTACAATGGTGGATAAAACAGTGTGGGGCCATAGGGAGATGAGGAGGTAGGCAGAGAGCAGATCAGAAAACTAGCAATGTCATCAGTGCAGAAGTTTTCGTGGAAAAGTTGCAATGAACACACAAAGCATTTTTATGGAATGAATGATTTTTAAGCCACATAGGTCAGACCAATGTTGTAGTCTAAGACAAGAAAAGCTGAACACAGTATGGTGTACTGTCTGCATACTGCTGGGACAATACCCAAGTTCACAAGTAGGCAACTTTACAAATATGGTCATGTGCTTGATTAAATGGGATATTTCTAATACTTATAGCATAGTCTCTGGCATGGAGCTCACTGAACCACTATTATATATACTGTGATATAGGGAGTGGGAGCCATGAAAACACTTATCTACCGAATATATGAGTCTCAGTAGCCTATCTTACTTATTGCTTGTTTGAAATTCTTACTCTTAGACATTAATGTTGACATGTAAGAAATTTCATCCTTGGAAGTCTTTCTTGAAATGTCTGTGTTCCTGGGGAAAGATAAAACTTTTAAACTATAGTGAATCCCTAACACTCCTGTGTGATTTTATTTATTTTTTTATATTAGCAAGTCTAGTATCAGCATGGACTGGGATTTAGCTCAGTTGGTAGAGCACTGCTCTGCAGTCTCTGAGGTCTTGTGTTCAATTCCCAGTACTGCAAAAATGGGAGAAGGATGTGGCAGTCCACTCTGGAGGCAATCCTGGAACAATTAGCCATTGAAAACTGTGGGGTACTCGCCTCCTGGTCCGGCCTGGAGATTTGGATGGGTGGCACCACCGAGCACACAGATACTAAACACAATTCACTAGGGACCCTTGGGTGAGGGGCGCGGATTCCTGTGGCCCTTGGGACCACGGAAGAGACAGGAGAAAGGAAAAGCCTCAGGCGCTTTTGCTTCCAGGGGCAAACACCCGAGTTGGTGGTCTCGGTGGTCACGAGAAGACTGCTGTTGCTTTGTCAGTGATCAGACGGAGAGCAGGTTCTTTCTTTGTTGGTGGTCGCAAGGGGAGAGTGTTCTTTCCTCATAGAAGGTCCGGGGAGAGGAGAGGGAGAGCTGTTTCCTCATCGGTCTGGGCAGGAACGGGCGAGAAGGTCTTGCTTAGCTGATGGTCTGGGCAAAAAGGCGAAGAGGTGAAAAGGGTCGAGCTGCCACAGGACAGCTCCTTATATAGCTGGCCCATGGAATGGCCTGAGCCAATCAGCTTTCAGTCCAATTGTCCAATCAGGAAGGGTTTTATACAAACTGTGCAACCAAGTTACTTTCATTTTCCCTAGATTTCTAATTTACAAACCAGATATTCAAAAGCTGTTTTCCCAGTTTGGGAGTTTTTGCCAATTTCCTCTCAATTTTTCCCTACAGAAAACCCTATAAAGGTCTCTATGAGTTGGACATGATTTGATGGCACCTAACAACAACAGTACAAATATATGAGATTAAGAAGAAAGCTCCATAAGAAAGGAAGAGTGAAGAAAACTCATAAGGCCTAGAGCTCTGCAGATGAAAACTAACCTATTAGTGTAGATCATGTGTGCCTGAGGGCTTCTCTCTTCAGCCAGGAGCAACATGATACCATTGAGTCTATGAGTTCAGACCTTGGAGAGTTCTGCTGAAAAGGGAAGATAGGACCCTGATGGTGTCTTTCCCTAGTGGTGAGCCAGTCCTGGTTGTTTCTGCCAATCTGCCAACAAGATAGAGAGACAAGGTAGAAAAACCTCATGTGCTAAATTCTTTCCAATCACCAGAAGAAGTGAGAAGTAAGCCTAAGAGAATGTCAGTGTGGGAGATTTGATAGCCTGGTTAAAGTGGCCACATTTGTACATTTCTTTCCTTGTCCCCAGGTAACCAGAAGACATCAATTACAACACTGGAAGAGTTGCAGTAGAGTAGATGCAGGTAGGAATGGCTCTGTAAGCCACTATGATTACCTATTTCCTCTTCTGCCTTCAGGATCACTTGTTTAAACATTCTGGTGGAGGAAGAGCTATCAGAGGAGGACTTAACAGAGAAAAGGACTTAACAGAGGACTTAACAGAGAAATACATGCATATATACATATATCTATTTCTATACATATATAGATTAGAAGTCAAATAGTGGGCATAGAGATTGCTAAGTATGTCTAAGGAATGAAACTCCAAAGGTTATAAGTAGAGGAAAGTCTCGTAATTTTACATAAGATTTAGTAGTGCATGACTTTTTTTAGTATTACAGCATTATCTATTTTGATAGTGTGTTTGCAGCAAACAGATGAATGATGAAAATTACATATTATCATTTGTCATGGAGAGCTTACTATCCCAATTAAGTATCCATTTAGTTAGAACATTTCTGCAATGAGCTATCCTGCTTAGGCCTGTTGATATTTCATGGTACGTCAATCAATAACCTGTGGCCCTAACTAATTGCCAAGGGGATATACCCTGACTCCTAGCCAGAGGTTGGCCTTGGAAAGTGTAAAGTTATGTTTGTTAAATACAAGCCTCATGATCTCTTGAAGGCATTAGCAATAATCTTCCTGACCATTGCACAAATTCCTTCCTGTAAATGCCAGTGATCATGGGGTAGACCAGCATGTGCTTCAGTCCCATGGTTTTACTTGAAAACTAAACTTTCTATGAGTTTCTAAAGCCTCTCTTTCATTTTTAATGTTAGCAATTTGTTTAAGTAAATGGAACTACAAGTAGAAAAAAAACAATTTAATCACATATGAAACATGATTTTTCATGAGTTACTTCAGTCATTTTTATATGAAACAATGAAAAACCAAAAGTATTGATTTGCAGCCAAGTAGAAAACTTGTAAAAATAACTAATTTTTATTCTAAAAAACATCTTTCTATGTTATTTGGAAACGAATCTTATTTATATTACTCAGCTCTCAGTCCAGAGTTGAATAATAAGTGTTCTCTAACATTGTTTATTCTAAAAAGAAAATATTCTTATTGTGTGTGTATACACACACACAAATATATACATATTTTATAGTTCTGACATTTCAGTGGAAATATATACAGTTAATCTCTCAATTAATGTAAGAAAGATATGTATTTTATACTTTTCAGTAAATTTATTTTTACCATGAGGAAATAATCAAAATGATTACTAAGAGTAAGTTTCCAAATGTATAGTTTACTATATATCTGATTTTTTAAAAATAAAGCCGGAGTGAAAGTAAAGATTTTTCTAACTAGCATAGGTGACAAAGCATTTTCTAAAATTTGAAATTTTCATTGCATTTGAAAAGTAGATTCAGATAACACCCATGCTTATTTGCCACAATTTTGTGTCTTGCTTTGAGAAAAGAAAAAATATGTACTAAACAGTACCATACACCCTATGAAGAAAATGTATTCAATTTGTTCTCTCAAAGAAGAAAAGTCCAGGTTCAGTACTGCTACATATAGTTACTCAAGTTGTGGACTGCACAGATGACACATTGAAGGTCTGGTAGAAAATCTAATTCTGGCCTGTTCTTAACTGGTCATGCCTTTATTCTTGGTGTAGCATCTACCATGCTATCTCTCTCTCTCTCTCTCTCTCTCTCTCTCTCTCTCTCTCTCTATTTATTTACTTACTTACTTATTCAGTACTGAGGGGTTGAAACCAGGGCCTTAAGCATATTTTGCAGTGTTTTATCATTGAGCTGCACCCTAAGCAATTTCTGTTTTACTTTTTATTATGAATCAGGGCTTCCCTAAATTATGCAGGCTGCCTCTGGTCTCAAACTTGCCATCTTACTGTCTCCACTTCCAGAGTTGCCAGGATTATAGTCTTGTGCCACCTCATCCAGCTACCACATATTATAGTTCCTCCAAGGTATCTTTTACCCAAGTTTAATTTTTAAATTTAAAGTTTTTCTGAGATTAACTTTATGGTCCAATTAGAGAAAGATTTAAAAGAAGCAACCAGTAGAACGAGTCCAACAAATTTGACTGATATTGTCCCCATTTTGTTGACTATATAGACTTAAATTATATCTTTGTCATAAGGAGACAACCTCTTTCTTTCCAGAAAAATTCAGCTGAATTAAGAGACTTCATTTTTATCCTTTTATCCTTTATACTACCTCTAAATAAGTTGAACAATCTCACGTAGAGGAAATATTTGTCTATTAAAAAATCAGTTGATAACACAATTACAGTAGAATTTTAATTACTCATTTAGCTTGCAGTTAAAGAAAGCAGTACTTGTAGTTTTTTATATAATAACATATACTAAACATAATCTATTCACCTTTTCTTTTATATCCTTACTCAATTGCTATTTAAAAAATACATGGTGGATGAGTGTCATGAATTATGACCAAGTTGAAGTCTGAATTTAACTAACATTTAATTCATTCTTACTTAAAAATATACCTCTCTGAACTACAAAGATAAATGAAAACTATTATTTGCCGTGAGAGAAATTAAGAATATAGACAGATACTGAGAGGGAGGATATAAAGAGAGGAATTAGATGTCATGGTGTGGAGTAGTCACCTTAAATTCCATCCAAAGCTTGCTCAGTGTTAAGTGGGTAGGGAGAGGAAAGCAGGCTTGATGAAAGGGCCATTGTTAAATCACAACCTGTCAAGATTAGAAGGAACCACAGCTGCCATCCAGTCTCTTCTACCATTGAGTTCAGAAATCCTTTCTATTTTGCTCTTGACTAACTCTGCTTGAATACTTTCTAGAAAAGCAGGGTTACTACATAAACCTGCTGCTTTGCCTTGATTGTGTCTCCTCCCAAATTCATGTTATTTCAAATGCAACAGTGGTAAGAAATGTGACCTTTAGGAAATGATTAGGCTATAAAGACTCCACTTTCATAAATGGGATTAGAAACTTTATAAAAGGTCTTGAAGGAATAAGGGTTAGCCCTCCTTTTGCCATTCTGTTTTTTCCACCCACATTAGGACCCAGTTGTTACCATCCACAGAGGACACAATAAAGAGGTGTCATCTTGAAGGCAGAGAACAGCCCTCATCAGACTCTGAAACTGTTAGCACCTTGATGTTGGACATTTTGGCCTCCAGAACTGTGAGACATAAATTTGTGTTCTTTATTAATTATCCAGTCTCAGGTACTTTGTCATAGCAGCACAAGAAAACTAATACAAGTGCGAATTCTAGTACTGGATGGCTGTAGTGTTTATATAATTCTTTCTTCTCTTTAGTATTTATCTTCTGCATGGTTTTATTTTTTTATTTGTTTGTTTATTTATTTGAGACAGTGTCTTTCTCTGTAGCCCAGGCTGGCTTTGAAGTTGTAATCCTCCTGTCTCAATCTCCCAGGTGCTGGGATTAGAGGTGTGCAACATCACATTAGGCATATTCTTCATTTCTTTTCTTAATAGATACCTCTCATTCCCATTATAAAACACATGACTTTTGGCTTGGCTTATCATTACTCTTCTAGAGACCAAATTGCAAACTTCTCTTATAGTTAGATGTGGTCATTCAGTTATGTATGGGCTTATGAGATGTGACCTAAAGTAAATGAGAGCTTCCGGGTCACCTTTTTAAAAACACAAAGCAGTTTGTCCTAACTATTCTGGTACTGGGACATAGTGACAACTGTGGCAGCATCTTGGGACTTAGAAACAGGGCTGTGTATTGAAAAGGACCAAATTGATTTTCCAGTTTGAATACCTAGATGACATCACAGAGCAGAACTTTCTACCTGTTGTAGACCACCTCTTGTCATTGACCATTCCCTTTTCTTTTCTTTTCTTTTCTTTTCTTTTTCTTTCTTTCTCTTTTTTTCCACAGTAGAGTGTATAGATAAGGTTTATAACAACACAATACACCACTAAGAAATAATTACAGAGAAAACTAAGCCACTTGAGAAGCTTAAGTAAACCTGAAAAGGAACTTACAACAACAACAACAACAAAAAGCAAGGTTCCCTGGGTAAAGAATAATTCTGCATAAGAATATTTCTATCTCCCAGGGAAAGGTAACATCAGAGACAATAGAGTTAAGTAGGTTTTTAGAGGGAATAGTACCTTAGATAGGGAAGACAGTAGCTGGAGAGAAGGCAGAGGCATGCACATGCACGTGGTTGCTAGAGAAAGAAGAAAAGAACAAAAGTCAAGAAGCAGAGAGGAAGAAAAGAAGAAATGAAAGAAAGTCCATTTTTTAAAATGCTACTGCGTTTGAGTGCCTGCAGCCATAGCCCCATGGCATCGGATCCCATCAGATCTCGGAAGCTAAGCAGGGTCGGGCCTGGTTAGTACCTGGATGGGAGACCGCCTGGGAACACCAGAAGCTGTAGGCTTGGGAGAAGGACCTGGCAACCCCCTCCCAAAAAGCAATCTGCCATTGAAAACCCTATGCACAGCAGAGAAGCACTGACAAATAGTGTTTCCTCTGTTGTACAGAGGGTCACTATGAGTCGGATACCGACTCGATGGCACCTAACAACTAACAACTGCGTTTGAGGATGTCTTTGTTACGGCAGCTTCATCTAGACCCTAACTAATACAATTATATGTGGCAAAATTTGCCTCCTCTTAGTTTTCCCTTTTGGTACAAGTTATTGCATCTAGAATTGCACAGAATTGGTATACTCCCTCTTACATATAACATTGCTTTGACTACATGGAACTAATCATTATCTGTTGCACATTTATTTCTTTCCTCTTATCTGCCTAAGTCTTTTTTAGACTTTATCCACTCCTCAGACAGCTGAGCATTACCTTCTTTAATCTGAACATGGGATCCCCATCAATGCATGCTGAATTGACTGCCCTGTCAAACCATTCTCATGTTCTTTATGGAAGAAAAAGTCTCAAATCTCCACAATAATTGATTTTGAAATCATCCCATGAATTGCTTACATCAGTCTCTGTTAAATTTTATCTCATTTATTTTAACTCTTTATTTCAGCAACTTGAAATAGTTTGGAGAGAATGTAGGCTTTAACATGACTGTTGGTAAATTCAAACAAATGGTTTAGCTGCTTTTTCCAACAAATTCATGGATTGTTTTATTTATTCTTCTGCATCTAAGACAAAATACTGAGAGTTTAAAAATATTTGGTATGATTGCTATTACTCATCTTAAAGATTACACACTGTCAGCTATAGTAAGTCTTTTGCAAGGCTTATAGTATTTATTAATCAAAACAACCCTACTATTATTCCCATTTTGCTGCAAAGTAAACAAGTCTTTTGGGGAAAGGATAACTTGTCTACACTGATAGATAAAACAAAACACTATACCCAAGCTGAAACCTGGGTAATATGACACCCAAACCTAATTAGCCACTAAACTACTGTCACTAAATGTGCCTCAAATTCTGCAAAGTTTCTTTGGCTGAATAAGGGGTTCTGTGTCTGCAAAGGATAAGACATATTTAACTGTCATCACAAATGCATATGCTTTTATGTACATATTTTGGTCATGTTCTTAACTTAAAAACAAGGAGGAAAAAGCTCAAATGATTCTGAAAACAAAGTGATTAAATGGTTAGGTCTGCTTTATACAAGGATGCTTGACTCTACTCACATTGGCAGGAACAGAAGGTGTTTTCTACTTCAAGTCTTTTTGGAACAGATTATTCACCAACTGAATTTGATCTTGAAAAAGAATGTCTGATTTCTTCCCTTAGTAGCTTCAATTATCAATTCAATTAAAAAGACAATTATTATTCTTAGGGTCACAGTTAATTTTCTAAAAGGTTTTTTGCTTGGTGTTCCTTTTCTTTGATGAGTTGACTAGGAGGTTTTTACATATCCAAGAATCCATAAATGCTGGCAAAGCAAGCCCTCAGGGCAGATGGGAATCAGGTGCACTTTATGTTAGATTCCCATCTCCACATCAAAATAATTTTACCACATTTTGTAAATCTAATCACTTTCCTTCCCTTTAAAATTCAAGACATACCACTTTTCTTATGCTCTCCCCAAAAGAAAAACCTCAAGACAGAAAGATGCAAATTAAGGAGCCATAGATGTCTTATTTGTGATATTTACATGCTGAAGATTTAGAAACCTTGTATTATCATGTTGTAAAAATGGACGTTATTACTGTATAGTGGCAAAAAAATTTTTATTGGGTTCAGAAATAATTTACTAATCATGTACTTCAACCTCCTCATGTTGTAGATGAGGAAATCAAGTCCCAAAAAGCTTTAGTCACTTCTACTTCCCATGGAAAGTAAGTCAAATTTGAGTAAAGCAATTTGTAGTATTCTTCAAACCATAACACATGGGTCTCTATTTCTTCTTTATGAGCACATGTGTGTGTCATTTGGCTCTAAGCCCCACATTCATTGATTTGTAGACTAAAAGTTCTAGTGATGGATATAATATTGAAACTTTGATTGTGCTTCTTTTATCTCTGATAGGCAATTAATACAGATAACAATAATAATAGTAATAATAATAGTACTTAGAATAGTAGAGGGTGTTTACTGAGCACTTAGTATAAGTGAGAAATAATGATAATTAGTGATTCATATTACTAAATAATTTGATCTCCAAAAATGACCTAATACATTGGTAAAAATTGTCATCCTCATCCACAGTTGAGGAAACAGAGGTCCAAGGACTTGTCTATAGTTGCATAACTGGCAATAGCAAAGTTAGGAAGTGAATATCTGGTTGCTGCAAAGGCTTATATTGGTGAAAAGATAGCCTTTTCAACAAATGGTGCTGGGAAAACTGAATATCCACACTTAGAAGAATGAAGGTTGATTTGTATCTCTCAACTTGTACAAATATCAACTCAAGGCTGAGGGAGGAGGATCACAGGTTTGAGGCCAGAGGTAGCTTGTGCATCTTAATGAGATCCTGTCTCAAAATAAAAAGCAAAACAGGAGCTGGGATTGAAGCTTGGTGTAGAGCATTTGACTAGCATGTGCAGTGCTCTGGGTTCTCCCCCAGTACTAAAAAAAATCAACTCAAAATGGGATCAGATATTTCAACATAAAACTGGAGACTTTGAAACTGCTAGAAGCAAATGTAGGGAACACACTCCAACACATAAGCATGGGCATGTACTTTCTTAACAAGACTCTAATAGCCTGAGAAGTTGCACCAAGAATTGACAAATGTAATTACATAAAATTAAAAAGCTTTTTCACAGCTAAGGAAAGAATTACTAGAATAAAATGAGAACCCACAGAGTGGGAGAAAATATTTATATCCTGTTTATCTGATGGGCTGGGATTTACCTCAGTTGGTAGAGCGCTGCTTTGCAGTCTCTGAGGTCCTGAGTTCGATTTCCAGCAGTGCAAAAATGAGAGACAGATGTGGCAATCCACTCCTAAGGCCATCTCGAAAACAATCAGCCACTGAAAACCCTATAATGGTTGTTATGAGTCCGACATGCCTCAAGGGCACCTAACAACAATGTATCTGACAGAGATTAGTATCTAGAATATACAAAGAACTCAAGAAATTAAATACTAAAGTAACAAATAATCCAATAAATAAGTAGGCAATGGAACTGAACAGAGTCCTCAAAAAAAAGAAACACAAATGGCCAATAAACATGTGAAAATATATTCAATATCCCTAGCAATCAGGGAAACATACATCAAAACTATATTGAGATTTTTTTCTCACCCCAGTCAAATACATCTATAAAACAAAACAACAACAACAACAAAAACCCACAGTGTCAGGTAGTGTTTTTTTCTGTTGTGTATAGGGTCTTTGTGTGTTGGACCCAACTCAACGACACCTAACAACATACTTCTTCTAGGAATAATACTCAAAGGAAGATAAGTCATTGTACCACAGAGACACCTGCACTTCCCCATTTATTTCAGGACTCTTCAAAATTGCAAGTGCAGGGAATCAGCCCAGAGGTCCATTAACAGATGATTAGATTAAGAATGTGGTATATACACACAATGGAATATTATTCAACAGTAAAGAAGAATAAAATTATGTCATTTGCAGCAAAATGGATGGAGCTGAAAATCGCCATTTTAAGTGAAATAACCCAGATTCAAAAGGAGAAATACCACGTTCTCATTGATATGTGTGAGCTAGATCTACCTTAAAGAAAAAAATAGATGTATATGTACACATACAAATGTGAGCACACATACATACACATATAATGTTGTTGTTGTTGTTAGGTGCTGTCGAGTCGGTATCCGACTCATAGTGACCCTCATAGGGTTTTCAATGGCTGAGTGCTTCGGGATTGCCTTAGGAGTGGATTGCCAGGTCCTTCTCCTACTTTGCGGTGCTGGGAATTGAACTCAGGACCTCAGAGACTGCAGCGCAGTGCTCTACCCACTGAGCTAAATCCCAGCCCCCACACATATAATAGTACGTGTCTAATATTGGAAAATACAAGTTGACCCAACATGAGAGAGAAAGGGACTAGTGAGAGGGGGAGGGCAGTAGGGATTGTGTGAAGGGGGGAACAGCAAAGAGGGGTAAGGAGGGAGAGAACAAGTAGAATGTACAGGCTGCAATTTTATGAAAATTCCACAATGACTCTCACTGCACTGTATGCAACTTAAAAATCACACTATATCTCATAAATATCTATAATTATTGATACATTTTGATAAAAAAAGTTTTTTGTATAATGTTTAAGGAGATGAAAATGTCCACAACCCTCTTTAAATAATTACACACTGTATATATGAACTGAACTATCATTCTCTACCCCATAAATATGTACAATTAAAACACTACTAATTAAAGAATACATGTTCTTCCCATTGCATTGTAGTGCCTTGACTAGTATTTCAACAAAGGAGCAAGTGTTGTTTGTGTGTGTACACACATCTATGTGTACATACATGTATGCTATCTATGATATATACCATACTGTGTTAATATATTTGAGCAATAAAAAGTTTCCAGAAAAAAACTGAGTTATAAGCATTTATATTTACTCCAACAGAATTAGGTCCATTGGCCCAGAATTTGTGGTGATAACAGAGGAATACAGCAGAATAGAACTGATTTATGATTTAATGATTACAACTGCCCTCCTACAGTGGTTAGATTTGCATAATATCTTATTTCTTTGAAAAACTATCCCACCTACATCACACAGTACTTTCTTATCAAAAGTCTCAATCCATAAACCAAGCAGATAGTTAGAAAGAAAACCTAAAACTGAACAACAAAGGAAAACATTAATGTCTTCTTTATATGAATCTTCTCCCCAGCCATTTTGAATAAAAAGAAATGGTATTGGTGATTGTGGTGCTTTTCATCAAGAAGGTAAGAGAACACTTTTGTCACTTCACTGTCTAATCTCCAGCATTCTCCTAGACCACCATTCTCTCATCTCTCCTTTTAATCTCTTGGGATCTTTAAAGAGATACAGTTTATTCTTAATTTCAAAATGAAATCTTGAAATTATAGGAAGAAAAAAACTTAGTGTTGTGTTGCTTCTTGCCTCTCAGAATAAGCATAGCTGAACTCAGACTGGATTTTATTTCCTTCAAATAGTTTTATTAATACATAGCTCAGAAGTTCCTGTACAGGAAAGCTATTTTAAAGTTCATAATTGACTTCTTTTTGGCTGCAGATATGTATGGTTTATTTGTTTTTAAGTAAGATCCTTTCTTTGTTTTCCAAACAGATAGGCTACTTACTTTAGAATCAATTATATTTAAAACATATTTAGAAAATGAGTAACTATGACAATATGAATCCTGGCATATTGAGGGGATTACTATGTAGCCAGAACTAAGAAAAAAAATTGCTCTTTTAATGGCATTTTGCGATTCAATTTGACCAGCAAGCTTTCATACAGTTAGTGTTTATGCCCAAACCTGTATATTTTCTACAAATATAAAGAATAAACATTTTTTGTTAATGGTGAAAAGTAGATGGGTTTTAGAAGAAAAATTAAATACCAATTGTCAATTAATTTTAGTCTAGTACTTTCATTTCTTTTAAAACATTAAAACTATGGCAATGCATTCATAAATACCGGATAAAGTTCAAAGTGTTTAAACTTCATTTCCATGATATTACACCAGATCAAATTTCTGGTTATTTCTTCAGTCAATATTTATAATATGCCTGTATTTTAATAAAAAATTGAAGAACTAGAATAAAGCTTTGGCTTTGCCACAAATGCATCACCTATGTTTATTACAAATATGAGCCTAGCAGACATCTAGTATAGATGCATATCAGGCAAACCAATGTCAGCAAATTAATACTCTGCTTCTAATTAGGAAGTGGAACTGAGTTGGCATTTTTATGATGATGTCTTTTTTGATTGACATATTTGTGCTGAGCCACATTTGTGCAAAAATTCTTACAGTAGGATAATTTGCTTTCAGATAAAGTCCTCTCTTAGAAGACTTAAAAAATAGACTCAAGAACCCCCAATAGAGGTGTGATAACGTCTTGAGAATGGAGAAGGTGATAAAGCTCAAAATTGTTAGAAGTTACACTTTAGGAATATGTATTCACTTTATTTGTTGTTGTGATTAGAGAAGAATGAATTAAGTTAATCTTTGAAAGAAAATTGTAGTAAAATATCTAGATGTCAAACATCAATTGTATTAAAAAGCCCATTATTTATCCTTTGTTCCCTTTCCTTTTTAAAAAGATAAATGTCTCTTCATTGTATTTCATTATCAAAGTTCTGTTTAGAGTCCAATATTTGCAAGTTTGACAGACTAAGAAAATAAACTAGTCTACAGATGACATATTTTAGAACTTATGAATTTATATCTTTCCAATCTAAATGCTTAGGTCATTCTCTAGATGATATCTTTAAAAAATGATTCTTTCTAATCTAAGCACCGATATTTTTTTAAAATTAATATTTGTCTTGATTGTTTTACATTTATTCTGTTTTATTGTGTCCAACTAAAAGAGAAAAAGGGAAAAAAACAGTAATAATCTGAATCTACAAAGCACATGAGTGCTGTGAATTATGCAAATGATACTGCTGCATGTTCAGCTTCTACACTGTCTATACGTAGCATAGCCTGATCACAGGAGTGCCTCTCACGTTTCTACAGATTGATTAAGAATAGCTGTACTTCTCATTTCAAACCAGTGTTTGTTTCTAAATGACATCCTATAACCTGAATTCTAAAAGTATAGATGAAAAACATTAAAATGGCCAGACTTTCCAAGACAACTAAAATGGTAAAAATCAAATAGAGTATTAAAAATCAAGAAGGACTGGGACTCAAGTACATATAGAAAAATGTTACCTAGTAAATGATAGAGAAGACTTAGATGGGGAGGGTGGGGGGGGAGGCATACAAGAGGGCAAGGGGGAACCTATATGAATAATGTACATCAAAATGCATATATGTAAATGCCACAATGAAAAGCATGTCAGAATGAATCACATTAAGGTGTACATTAAAAATGTCCAATAAAAAAAAGAAATTGAAAAAAAATCAAGAAGGAACAGATCTGTTTTTCCTTACAATTGTATAATCATCCACCAGTTTCCTAGAGTTTAAGTTGAAGGGAGAGAAGAAAAGAAAAGAAAAGAAAAGAGATAAAAAGGAAAAGAAGAAGAAAGAGGCAGAGGCAGGAGAGAAAGGCAGAAAAGCAGACATATAGAAAGAAATACATTGAAAAGGAAGCAAGAGAGAAATGAAAGGGAAAGCTGGTCATGTAAAGATGAAGTGGAGAGACTGAGCTGTAGAAACTGGTCACATAAATAGTCATGAAATGAAAAGTTTCAGATTTGTATTGAAGTTAAAAAAAAAAAACTACTTAGAGAAAGGCCAACAGGCCAGACTAAATAATCCTCGACTTACCGTCCAATTCTGAATCCCATATTAGCTGCAGAGATTTTAATGTAAATATGCCATTACACTGTCATTACAGTGATCAGGCTTCATGGCTCACAGGTCACATCTCAGCCACTGTTAATTTTGCAGGCAAAAGCTTTTTTTCTCTTGAAATGTTAATAACTTTCTATTAGTTAATGTAGCGTGACTAAAATTCAGATTAGATATAATTCATTTTAATATCTGTGACTGGCTATCCTGATCATTTAGCAATGGTTTCCAGCTGAATACAAGATGCTAAATTGGACTCATTTGCATAGCCCCGTTAAAGCAATGCCATTCGAGAAATGTAGGCATCTTCAAATTAATTTAAAAGAATTTTTTTCTCCTGGTTTTGCTACTAGGATAAAAATCTTTGGTTGGCAACTAATTGAAGTTACTATCAGTTGAATACACATCCCTTCTACCCAGTCCCCAAGGAAAAAAGGAAGCAAAACACCAGTCAGGAGTATTAATTGGTGAGTGCCTTAGAACATAGGGAGGTTTCAATTTAGCATCTGTAATGCTGTTACACAAACCTGAACTATTGACAAGGACTCTGACAACTAGATCTTAAACAATATTTAGTTCCATTTTTGCGGAGTGTTTTTTTAAATCTCTGAACTATTTAGACTTAGTGTATCACTGTTCGTCCAGTGTATGGAGTCTACTGTGTTGAACTACATGTAAAAGTATAATGCTTTCCAAGGAAACTTTCACCAGAGTGGAAAGCACTGTTTTGTTATGAACCACAGACAGTACGGAGTCTGTTCTTCTCTTCCTTTGCATATACAATACCCACTAATGGTAACGGAAAACACAGATGAGGCACTTATGCAATAAGGGGCCACCAAACCACTGAATTATAAAAGCAGTAGGCAAATGCTCACATAAACTCAAAAAGTGCACCTGCAGAGCAAGAGTTTTTTTATTGTAACTTGATCATTTTTTTTAACTTTTCATATTTGATGATTTATCTCCTGTTCAATTAAATACACATAATTTAAACCATTAATTGCCTTCCATTTATTTACAGGTATCAAAAATAGTTTGTAAAGAATATGTAAATAATCTTACATGTTGTTGTTGTTGTTGTGTGCTAGTGGAGTCGTGTCTGACTCACAGTGACCTTCACAGGGTTTTCAATGGCTGATTGTTTCAGAATTGACTCAGGAGTGGATTGCCAAGTCCTTCTCCCAATCTTACACAGCTTGGTCAAAGCTTTGAGTCAGAAATGCTAAGAGAATTCCTGGAAAGTTAAAACTGACAAATTTTTGACATTTTTTTATTCCAATAATTTCAAAATTAGCATTTGAAATATCCATGTTCATTTATAAATGTATTTAATAATTATCTATTCACATGTAAAGATATTTGGCTTTATAACTTTGTTTATGGAATTTTGAAATAGAATTTTTAAGAATGAAGGTATAATTGTTATTATCCTAAAACAACAACAAAAAATAGTTATCAGGCACAGACAGCTCATGTTTACCAAAGATTTTTTAAAATTACATCTCATTATTTCTAGGACATTAGAACAAAATACCTGAGTTTGGAGGGAAGTTTCCTTACGGTTCTACTCTCCCACCTCTTTTCTATCTCTTCTTCTTTCTTGTTTCACTGGAGGACAATATTAGATTCTTCTACTATTTCAAGAAGTTGCATATGATCAGGATTCAATGACACTGAAAGACAAATTGGAAGCTGCTGTGAATGAGTTGGTGAAACATAAGTCTCCAGGAAGACCAATAAAGATGTTTCAACAAACAGATGCAGTACTGGAGAAGCTAACTTGTTTATGTGAAGAGATATGGAAAATAGCTACCTGGCCAACTGACTAAACAACATCCATATTGGTGCCTATTCCTAAGAAAGGGGATCCAACTGAATGCGGAAACTATCAAACTATATCATTAATATCATACTGAAGCAAAATTTTACAGAGGATCATTCAAAAGTGACTGGAGCAATATATAGACAGAAAACTGCTGAAAATCAAGCCGGATTCAGAAGAGGCTGTGGAATCAGGGACATCAATGCTGATGCCAGATAGATACTAGCTGGAAACAGAGAATACCAGAAAGTTGTCTATGTATGTTTTATTGACTATTCAAAGGCATTTGACCATGGGTGTCATAACAAATTATGGATAACAGTGTGAAGTATGAGAAAACCAGAGCATTTAAATGTGCTCATGAGGAATCTGTACATGGACCAGGAGGCAATCTTTTGAACAGAACAAGGAAATACTGCCTGGTTTAAAGTCAAGAAATGTGTGCATCAAGGCTGTATTCATTTTACCTCTTCAATTCCTATGCTGAGCAAATAATCCACCAAGCTAGAATTTATGAAGAAGAACCCAACATCACAATTGGAGGAAGCTTCATTAATAACCTGTGTTATGCAGATGACACAATTATCCTTGCTGAAAGTGAAGAGGATTTGAAACATTTACTAATCAATATGAAAGAACACAGCCTTCAGTATGGATTGCAAAAAAAAAAAAAAAAATCAAGAAACAGGGTAATAAGCAACATATAGTAAATGGAGAAATGATTGAGTTTGTCCAAGATTTTGCTTTACTTAGTTTACTTAGTTCTACAATCAACACCCATGGAAATAGCATCAAGAAATCAAAAGATGCATAGCAATGGGAAAAGCTGTGGTAAAAGACCTCTTTAAAATGTTGGGAAGTAAAGATGTCACATTGAAGACAAAGACACACCTGACTCATGCCATGATATTTTCAGTCGCATCATGTGGTTATGGAGCTGGACACTGAATATGGGAGACAAGAGAAGAATTGATGCTTTTGAATTATGGTGCTGGAAGCAAATGTTGAATATACCATAAACTGCCAAAAGAACCAAAGATCTGTCTTAGAAGGAGTTCAACCAGAGTCTTCCTTGGAAGTAAGAATGGCTAGACTGTGTCTTACATATTTTGGATGTGTTGTCAGGAGGGACTAATCCCTGGAGAAGGACATCATGTTTGGGAGAAAGGCAAGTCAACGAAAAAAAGGAAGACCCTCAACCAGATGGACTGACATGGTGTCTGCAACAATGGGCTTAAACATTAAAAGATTCTGTACCTGGCACAAAATTGGGGAGCGTTTCCTTCTGTTGTATATAGGATCACTGTGAGTCAGACCAAACTTGATGCCATCTAACAACAGATATTACTTATAGTGTGAGAAATTAAATAACTATTTTTTCATCTCTTCTTTTTCCCCCCTTCAAGAATTTAAAGAGGAGTGTATGGTTGGGCCTCTAGATGTTTGAGAGAGTTGAAGAATGCCAAAGAAAAATGAATTTTTATAAATTCTAGGAAAATACTTTAAATAATCACAGAATTAACAAAATTACTCTGTTCTCAAATTTAGGTGATAATTTTCAGTTGCATAGCATACCTGCAAAATAAATTAATAGGGAATATTTACAAGATACCAACCAAATAATAAACTTCAGTAAGGATTACCCATAGGAAATTCAGTAGCTAGACTGACAGTTCTCCAAAATACTTTTTTTCTCTATTTGGTTAATTCAAGTTGCAATGGTTCATGTAGGTTAAAAGCTTTGTGGGCAGCTGTTGTCTCTCAGTCTAAATATATGTGCCTTTCTTTTTATCCTGTACCTGTAAACGACATTTCTCTCTTCTTCCCTTCGTAACTAGACTTCTTGAAAAAGTAACTATTTCTGCTTCCTCTTTTCTCTTCATTTCTCAATACACTTCTTTCCCTCACCTTACCCTAAATGCACTGCAGTGTGGCTTTTCTTCTTCCCTTTTCTCTCCTGGAACTTCTTATGATCTTTGCTGATAGATTTGTATCTTCATCAGTGCCTCTGATCCAGTCTAGTCAATTCAGTTGTTTGGTCCTGATCAGTTCTGTCCCAGGTATCAATTCCATCTCAAAGTGCTTTGATACTAGAGGATATATTAAAATTTCCTAGGTGAGAGAGACCTGGTATAGATTTGAAAAAATACTTGTTGATTTTGAAATTGCACCATTTCTTAGACATCTTGGGCTGGGATTTAGCTCAGTTGGTAGAGCGCTGTGCTGCAGTCTCTGAGGTCCCGAGTTCAATTCCCAGCACTGAAAAAATGGGAGAAGGGCCTGGCAATCCACTCTCAAGGCAATCCTGAAACAATCAGCCATTGAAAACCCTATGAGGGTTGCTATGAGTCGGATACCCACTCGACGGCACCTAACAAGAACAACAATTAGACATCTCATCTAATTCTACCAACTCTGCTGACACCTCTCCAATCTGTAGTTTCAACTTTGGCTTCATTTTTGCCAAGCTAAACTAAATATTGAGTTATCTACTGGCTAATTTCACCAGATTGTACCAAAGTCACATTGAAATAAGAGTGTACAAAATAACTTCTCTTCTTTGCCTACCATAACCTGGTTCAGAATACCAACATTTAACTTGACCGTCAGCTGGGAAATGTAGGAGTCATTCTAGAATTGTTAAGTCTTTCTGTCCAAAGTCACAAAATGTTATTAATTATATTTCTTTGTTGTTGTTATTAGGTGCTGTAGAGTCGGAGTCCAACTCATAGCAACCCTATGCACAACAGGGGAAGCACTATTGTATTTCTCTGCTATTCATAGGGTTTTCAATGGTTGATTGTTTTTTGGGAGTGGGTTGTAGGGAACTTCTCCCAAGTATATAGCATCTGGTGTTCCCAGGCAGTTTCCCATCCAAGTACTAACCAGATCCAACCCTGCTTAGCTTCTGAGATCAGACAAGATTCAACTCCACAGTGGTAAGCCTGCAGGCATATCTCTTTAGTACTTCTCTAATTTGAAACTGTCCCTTCTCCATCACATCACATCATGTTGGGCTTTATAATTTCTAACTGGAACTATCTTCACTTTCTGTTTCTCAGACCACTCCCATTCTAATTTATCTTTATAACCTGAGTTTTATTTACACATTTTGAACCTCATTGCTCTCCATGTTAAATCCTTTAAAGCCTCTCCATCACTCTTAGAGTTGCCAAACTCTGGGTATGGCAAATTCTTCCCCTGCTGACTAGCCCTGACTATCCTGCCAGTCCTATCCCTTGAGTTATCCATGCTTATACCTTGTGCCTCAATTAGGACTAATTATTTATATTATGTGGGAGGAAACATGCTGTTGTTTGCTTCTATACTTTCCTTTTCTGAACACTCTTGCTTTACTTTTTCCCACCTGGGAGAGTATTACTCATCCTGCATTACTCAGCTCAATTTTGTTATCTCCTCTAGCATGCTCCCCCTTGTTCCCTGTGTTTTCAGATAAGGTGAAATGCCTGGCCCTTTGTGCACCAATGATACCTTGCTCATTCTTTGAAGGTACTGATGTGAGCTTATATATTTTATCATATATGTACTGAGTGCCTAGAGGATAAGACAAGTACTGGCACAGAATATGCCCTATGCAAATATTTCTTGGATTAATTAATGTGTAGTATGTGTACCTTTTCACCATCTAACATCGAGTCCTTATAAAACCAATTCCAAGTTCATTTTTGTCTTCCTGCAGTTTCATTTCACCAAAAGCATTCCTTCTTGACCTTTGAGCATGAAATATCCCAAGATCCTAAGAAAATAAATTCACTTTGAAAAGACATTTCACATTGGTGGTAAGATGTTTAGTTGCTTCTAGCTTTTCCTAAAATCGCTTAGTATTTCTATTTAATTGTTTATTTGAGATTTCAAGAATCTTTATGAATTTAGGGGATAACTTCCCTGGATAATGACATTAGATATTTTTATTTTGGATAAAGATGCCATTTAGTCTATATAGAATAAATAGCCTGAAATGAATCTTCTCTCAATATAACTTTATTTATAAAGGCTTAGAATAAAGACTTTTCTAGATCTCAAATCCTTGTTCACTTGTAGATTTCACTATTTTTTAAAAAATACTTTAAGACACAGAGTAGTTGGGTAAGACTGTAGGACTTTTAGATCAATTTTGGTCCCTAGGTTCATTTTCCTGGTAGAAAATTCTTAGTTCACAATCAAGAATCTTTCACTAAATTCTAAGAGATATGAATCTTTTCCTTCTTTTATTATTTCAGGACTTTGTAGTTTCAGTATATAAATGCAATGGGATAAATAAAATGTTCACTATCTGATGAAGCAGATAAAAAGGTGAGATTTTAACCCCAAACCAAAAAAGCAATTTAAAATTGACAAAGCAGTGCCTTGAAAAACAATCTGGAATTGTGTCTTCCTTTTACATAAACCAGGGCTGGGATTTAGCTCAGTCGGTAGAGTGCTGCACTGCAGTCTCTGAGGTCCCGGGTTCAATTCCCAGCACTGCAAAAATGGGAGAAGGGCCTGGCAATCCACTCCCATGGTAATCCCGAAACAGTCAGCCATTGAAAACCCTCTGAGGGTCGCTATGAGTTGGATACTGACGCCACGGCATCTAACAACAACAACAACATTACATAAACCCACTGATACCACACTTAGATGCTCTAGTATGCATTAAAATGAAAAAAAAAACCTGATTTAAATGATAATTGACTATTTTAATAAGGAAAATATCTTCTAAGTTCAAAGGAAGAAGTAACCTAATAACAGTCAGAAAAAATCACTTCAGTATAGTTATTAGTTCTTCTGATTCATTTTTACTTTTTACTAGATTTTGGATGACTTAAATATTAAAATGTAGATATAACCCATCAACATTTATACTAAAATATTTTTTCATTGTCACCCTTTCAAATTACCTATATTAAGAATGTCATTAGACTGAATCTTTGGGAGGCATCTATTTGTGTATTTTAATCTACTGATCATGTTCTTCATCCTAAGATATTAATAATATTTTTTAAGCATTTGAACCATTAGATGAAATAATAAGAACAATATCAGAATCACAAGAAATAAACTTTGGTTTTAAAATATTATAATCTAACTTTGTTGGGACAAAGACCTTAGGCAGGGGATGGTGATAAAATTAAGCAACCTATTAACTAGTGGTTGTCTGAAAACTGGATGATAGGGAGGAGAATATCATGAAGGTGGTGAGGATTGGGAAATGGATTCAAAGAAATGAACTTTGATAAAACAACTACATGAAATAATCAGAACAAATTGAGTCAACTCACTGGAAGAAATTAGCACACGGGACATAGACACTCAAAAAGCCTTATGGAGGTAATTATACATGACCTGGTCCATAAAGCCATTGGATAAGGAGAAATGAAAAAAGAAAATATTCTGGAAGGTAGAACAATGTAAGCAATGGGTTACATTGGAATGAGCTCTTAGGCTCAGAGAAGCTGTGATTGTTCACAGGTCCTAAATTCAATAGAGCCTGCAGCCATAGCCCTGTGGCATTGGATCCTGTCAGATCAAGGAAGCTAAGCAAGGTTGGTCTTGGTTAGTACTTGGATGGGAGACCACCTGGGAACACCAGGTACTGTAGGCTTTGGAGACAAACCTGGCATCCTACTCTGAAAAATCAATCCACCATTGAAAACCCTGTGAACAGCAGAGAAGCACTGACAATAGTGTTTGGCCTCTTGTATGTAGGGTCTCTATGAGTCGGATATCCACTCCACAGCACCTAACAACATGTCCAGTAGAGAGGTATCAGATTATAAGAGGTTGTTAAGGAAAGCAGAAACATTTGGACTTGAGGTTATAGATGACAATAAGCCCCTAAAGATTTTTAATAAAGATGATAATATGAGTAAATCACAGTTATACTTAAAATGGAGATCATATGAGTTATGTATTGCTTCATAGGTGGGCAGGAGAGATGGTGGACAGAGTAAAGGGAAGCCTCGATTAGGGGTTTAGAACTCACATTGAATAGATAGAAACAGTGATAGTTTAGATTGGGAGACAGAGGATGAAACTGGATGGACACTGAAATCGAGCATTTGGCTTCAGAGGAGCTACACAGAGGTCAGTAGCAGGACCGCCATTCCGCCATTTTGCCTTCACGCAGCTGGCAGGATAGAATCCCGGAGACTCGGAGAGAACTTTGCCCACACACCCACGGAAGCCGGACCCAACATGGAATGCAACCTTGACATCACACTGTCACCCTGCCCGCGGGACACAAACTGCAAGTCTTCGGGTGAGTCCGTTTTGAGGTGGCACACGGAATCGCCATCTTTAGCGACATATATCCCGCAGCCTGAGATGCTGGGCTGTTGTAGTTCCCTCACACGAGAAAATAGGGATCAGAGCCGCGAGAGTAGATACTCGAGGGTACAGGGAGTAATCGCGGAGGGAACTGGGAAACCAGTGCCAGCAGTACACATCCAGAGCTGAAACACGGCTCCCTCCCACCTGATGTGGTGGGACAGTCATGGAGACACAATCTCCACAGACATACGGGCACACATATGCCTGGACCCCAGACACACCAGAGGGGATCCTAAGTCATCCCACTGCACTGTGGAGAAAGGTGAGGTCTGTGGAGGAGGCTGAGCGCCACGGAGACAGAGTGCTCCTTTCTGGCAGAGTCTTGCGGGACAATTAGACACAATAAGAACAGTTTCGAGCGCAATCGCCGTGCATGGCAGACCTACTACAGACTCTCTCTGGGGGGGTTGAATATCATCCCACCAACAAGAGGATTTGGTCCTCCCACGTGGTCTCCCAAGTGGGCGGAAAGCCCTGCAATTAAAAAAAAAATGCACAATAGCAGCCATATTCCCTTCATGCTTTAGCCTTTGGGCCAGAAATCTCTGATTTGGGAATTGGCGCCCAAAGTACGTGGGACAGGGAGAACCCCAGGGAGGACCCCACAGGCTCCACTGCTTCTCAAACAATACAATAGACACAGAATATTTCCTGAAACCATCTCTTTGGTCATTGTGGGGCATCTGCCATTTTCTACATAATCAGCAAAATCTCTATAGACTAAGACAGATTGCTCCTACAGATTGTGTGAAAACACTGCCATTCTGAGTTCTGGAGGGAGCACTGCTTCCTGCAGTATCAACTTCAGCCGGTGGAACTGGGTGCCCACAGTGCACCTACAAGAACATACGAAAGTTTTTTCTTGTGTGTGTGTGTGTGTGTGTGAGGATTTGAATCCAGGGTCTTGTGCCTGCCTGCTTTGTAGGTGCTGGACCGCCGCGCTGTGCCCCCAGCCCATATTTTTTACTTTTTGAGACGGGCTTGCTGGGTTGCACAAACTGCCTCTGATCTTGGGCTTGTGGTCCTCCTGTCTCCGCCCCCCAAGCCACTGGGATTGCAGGCGTACACCACCGCACCTGACTAGAAGTGTTTTATATGTGTGTGCGAGCGTGTATGCGTGGTTTTGCTTTTGTATTTGTTTTGATTTTGTTTTTTCTTTTTTTGTTTGTTTCTTGGGGTTTTTGTTTTGTTTTGTTTTGGTTTGGTTTGGTTTTTTGTTGTTGTTTGTTTTTGTTGTTTTGTATGGGGGCTTGAAACCAGGGTCTTGCACCTATATGCTTTGTAGGTGCTGGACCGCCGCATGGCACACCCAGCCCATATTTTTTTACTTTTTGACACAGGGACTCGCTGGGTTGCTCAGGCTGCCTGTGATTTTGGGCTTGCGATCCTCCTGCCTCTTCCCCCAAGCTGCTGGGAATGCAGGTGTATACTACTGCACCTGACTATACGCGATTATATACATGGGTGGGAGCGTGTATGCATGAGGGTTTTTTTTTCCCTTCCTTTCTTGTTTTACTCTCTTCCCTCTTTCTATTCTCCTTCTCTTTTTCTTATGCTATATATGTGTCCTTGTATTAATTATTTTACCATCAGAGCCCCCACACGTCTGTGAGTTTGCCATGGGGGCTTGCGTGTTGCAACGAGGCTGAGAGCTCTGCCATTGTAACCTCAGATATGAGCAAGGTTACCCATGGTGGACAGGTTTTCAGCTGAGCTTCCAGACTAAGACAGACTAGGGAGTAGGACCTGGTGAGCCACTCTGGAAACAATTAGCCATTGAAAACCCTATGGATAGCAAAGAAACACTGTCAGATATAGTGCCGGAAAATGAGGCCTCCAGGTTGGAAGGCACTCAAAAGACTACTGGGGAAGAGTTGCCTCCTCCAAGTAGAGTCTACTGTGATGATGGAAATGGAGTAAAACCCCAGGGCGCTCAACTTGCTGATGTGGCATGACAAAAAATGAGGAGAAACAACTGTAAACATCCATTAATAATTGGAACATGGAATGTACGTAGTATGAATCTAGGCAAATTAGAAATTGGTAAAAGAGAAATGGAGCGCATAAAGATTGACATTCTAGGCATCAGTGAGCTAAAATGGACCAGCATAGGCCATTTTGAGTCAGACAATCATATGGTCTACTATGCTGGGAATGATAAACTAAAGAGAAATGGGGTTGCATTCATCATCAAAAAAGACATTTCAAGATCTGTCATGAAATATAATGTTGTCAGTGATAGAATAATATCCATACGCCTACAAGGAAGGCCAGTTAATATGACTATTATTCAAATTTATGCACCCACCACCAAGGCCACAAATGAAGAAAGGGAAGACTTCTATCAGCTTCTGCAATCTGAAATAGATCAAACATGCAATCAAGACATACTCATAATCACTGGTGACTGGAACGCAAAGGTTGGAAACAAAGAAGAAGGCTTAGTAGTTGGAAAATATGGTCTTGGTGACAGAAACAAAGCTGGAGATCACATGGTAGAATGTTGTCAGGCCAATGACCTTTTCGTTACAAATACATTTTTTCAACATCATGAACAGAGACTACACACATGGACCTCACCAGATGGAATATACAGGAATCAAATTGACTACATATGTGCAAAGAGATGATGGAAAATCTCTGTACAAAATGTCAAAACAAGACCAGGTGCTGACTGTGGATCAGATCATCAACTTCTCATATGCAAGTTCAAACTGAAGCTGAAGAAAATTAGAACAAGTATAGGAGAGCCATGGTATGACCTTCAGTATATCCCACCTGAGTTCAGAGACCACCTCAAAAATAGGTTTAATGCGTTAGACACAAATGATAGGAGACCAGAAGAGTTGTGGCATGACATAAAAGATATCATTCAAGAAGGAAGCAAAAAGTTCTTAAAAAGACAAGACAAAAAGAAAAGCCCAAATTACATGTAAAAAGAGACACTGGACCTTGCCCTCGAACATACAGCAGCTAAAGCAAAAGGAAGACATGAGGAAGTTAAGTAACTAAACAGAAGATTTCAGAAGGCAGCTCGAGAAGACAAAAACAAATATCATAATGACATGTGCAAGGAGCTGGAGGCAGAAAACCAAAAGGGAAGAACACGTTCTGTGTTTCTCAAGCTTAAGGAAGTGAAGAAAATATTCAAGTCTCGAGTAGTAGTAGTGAAAGATTCTACAGGGAAAATATTAACTGATGCAGGAAATATCAAAAGAAGATGGGAAGAATACACAGAGTCATTATACAAGAAAGAATTTGTAGATGAACAACCATTCCAAGAGGTTGCATAGGAAGAGGTACCAATGGTGTTGAAGGATGATGTGGAAGCTGCCTTGAGAGAACTGGCGAAACACAAGGCCCCAGGAATTGATGGGATACCAATAGAGATGTTTCAACAAACAGATGCAGCACTGGAAGTGTTAACACGTTTATGCCAATAGGTTTGGAAAACAGCTACTTGGCCAACTGACTGGAAGAGATCCATATTTGTGCCTATTCCGAAAAAAGGGGATCCAACTGAATGTGCAAACTATCGGACAATATCATTAATATCACACACCGGCAAAATTCTACTAAAGATCATTCAGAAGCGACTGCAGCAGTATATAGACAGGGAATTACCAGAAAATCACGTGAGATTCAGAAGTGGGCAGGGAACTAGGGACATCATTGCTGATGTCAGGTGGATATTATCTGAAAGCAGAGAATATAAAAAAGATGTCTATCTATGTTTTATTGACTACACAAAAGCATTTGATTGTGTGGATCATAAGAAATTATGGATAACACTTCAGAAAATGGGGATACCAGAACACCTAATTGTGCTCATGAGAAATCTGTACATGAACCAGGAGGCAGTTGTTTGAATAGAACAAGGAAACACTGAGTGGTTTAAAGTTGAGAAAGGTGTGTGTCAGGGCTGTATACTTTCACCCTATCTCTTCAATTTATACGCTGAGCAAATAATCCGAGAAGCTGGACTTTATGAGGAAGAACGTGGCACCAAGTTTGGAGGAAGACTCATTAACAACCTGCGTTATGCAGATGACAAAACTCTGCTTGCTGAAAGTGAAGAGGATTTAAAACATTTACTCATGAAGATCAAAGATCATAGCCTTCAATATGGGTTACAACTAAACATCAACAAAACAAAAATCCTTACGACTGGGTCAGCATGCAAGTTCACACTAAATGGAGAAAAGATTGAGGTTGTCCAAGAATTTGCTTTTCTTTGCTCTATAATCAACACCCGTGGAAGCAGTAGTCAAGAAATCAAAAGACGCATTGGTCTAGGAAAAGCTGTGCAAAAGATCTCTTTAGAGTATTGAAAAGCAAAGATGTCACATTGAAGACGAAGGGGCGTCTGACTCATGCCATGGTATTTTCAGTCGCATCATATGGTTGTGAAAGCTGGACATTGAACAAGGGAGACAGAAAAAGAATTGATGCTTTTGAATTGTGGTGCTGGAGACGTCTATTGAATATACCATGGACTGCCAAAAGAACCAACAGATCTGTCCTAGAAGAAGTACAACCAGAGTGCTCCTTGGAAGCAAAAATGACCAAACTCCGTCTTACATATTTATGACATGTAGTCAGGAGAGAACAATTCCTGGAGAAGGACATCATGTTTGGGAGAGTGGCAGGTCAACACAAAAGAGGAAAACCCTGCACCAGATGGATTGACACAGTGTCTGCAACAATGGGCTTAAACGTAAATAAGATCGTTTGCCTGGCACAGGATTGGGAACTGTTTCGATCTGCTGTACATAGGGTCACTATGAGTCAGACTCGACTCGATGGCACCTAACAACAACAACAATTGCTTCATAACAAATACTCCAAAACTTGGCAGTTTTGAGCAACAGACTTTTATTATTTTATAGTTTCTCAATGCCAGACACCTGAGAGAATCTTCACTTGAGTGTTCTGGCATAGGTTCTCTCACAAGTGTGCAGTCAAGTTGTCAGCTAGGGCTGTAGGCTTGCTGAGGTTGGAAAACCCACTTCCAAGCATATTCATGTAGCTGTTGACAGGTCCTAGTTTCTCACTGACTCTTGGATGGAGGCTTCCCTTCCTTGCCACTTGGGCATCTATGTTGGGTGCTTGAAAATTCTTACAACATGATAGGTAGTTTCCATGACAGTGACTAATCTTAGAGTGAAAAAGAGAGCAAGAAAGCAAAATGAAAGTTGATATCTTTTCATAACATACCATTGGAAGTTACTGTATTTCCTTTGTATTTTACTGGTCCTAAGACCCCCAACTGTGCTAATATGTTGAAGGGAACTATACAAGGATGTGAATATCTGGCGAAGCTTACTGGGGGACAAGTTGAAGTCTGACTACCACAGTGAAAGTGTTAGGAAGCTAGCCAAGAGGCAAGGAGAACCATCCACTGAGAGTCTGATAAAGACATGGAAATTAAGATGAAGAGAAAAGACCAAGTCTATGAGAAATTTAGAAGAAAAACTTATTTAATAGTAGTGGATTTGATGAAACTTGAATAATAAAATCTGCAAAAAGGACTTCAAGATTTTGAAGTTGTGCAATTTTCCTAATGTTCTGGTTTTGCAACGACAAACAAGCAAACAAAAAGCAAAGGAATTCAAGGGAACAGTTAGAAGTGATGAAAATATTTGTTACTTTGATTGTGGTGATGATAAAACAAACATATACACATATCCCACCACATATGTAGGGTTTTTTTGTTTGTTTGTTTTGTTTTTGTTTTTGGTACTTGGAGGTTGAACCCAGACCCTTGCATGTGCTTAGCAAGTACTCTACCACTGGGCTGCATTCCCAGCCCATTTTTTATTTTTTATTTTGAGACAGTCTTGCTAAGTTATGCAGGCTGATATGTAGTTTTTTTGTAAACCACTTATACCTCCATAAAGTTGGGAGAAAAAAATTGATCTGGCTACTAATTGCTTGAATAGCATAGAAATGGTAATTTTCAATGTGAAAGTAATTAGAACTTGTTGATTTTAGATTAATATTTGTCCATCCAAATGAAGATATCCTATATGATAGACAGGCATTTGGAAGTACTATAATGGAACCCAAGAGTGACACAGGCAAAATGTACAGTCAAAATATCTATATTGATGCAAGATGTTGAATTGAATTTGGTTATTCAGAAGCAAGGAAGATCAAAAAAGGGGCTATGAATAGTATATAATATTTGCATAGTGGACATTCCTTAAATTTAATTGACCTGTCTTCCAAAGTTCACTTCCCTCCCTCCCTCCCTTCCATCCTTCCCTCCTTCCCTCCTCCCTCTCTTCCTTTCTTCCTTCCTTCTTCCATTTCCTTCCTCTCTTCATTCCTTCTTTTGTCTTATCTGTCTACCTTCTCCCTTTCCATCCTCTTCCTGCTCTTTCTTATTAAACATATTTACTTTTTCATTTTCTTCTACAGAGAAAATAATCACAATACTTCATAACTAGAATAGGAAGATCCAATTGCAGGGTATCACTAGACACTTTTTATTTTAAAATATTGTTTGTTTTAAGCTCCAATACTAAAACAGAATGTCTATGAAAGGAAATGCTGGAAAAAAGAGAGAAAAGAAAAGAAAGAATTCCAAGATAGTTTTTTAAAGAAATAAATACAGAAACACAAGTTACTGTTTCATAATACCAAGTGTCTTATTTTTGATGTGATAAAATAAATCTGGAAAAATGAGTCGCTGAGTTATTTTTAACAATATCCACCTACAAGGTCCATATAGTATTTGCAACCTCATCATATTTAAACAGAGAAAAGGTCTATTAATTTCTACCCCTCCAAAGCACATTTTGTTTGAAGTAAAGAATAGGAGAAACAATGGAAAATTTCTTTCACACTTCAGTTTTAGGTGAGAAAACACTTTTTCCACATCAGTTAGTAAGATCAAATATGTATCACAGGTTATTACACATTTAATATGAGCCTTGAAATATAAGACATTATTAATTCAAGAAAGAATTGGCAGTCTCATTTTGAATCTTTATCTTTTCAAAATTTAAATATTTGCATGTTAAGAGTAAGCTTGAGGTTTATTAGTAATGTTTCATCAGAAGCTGGTAGGCCCAGGTTCTGTACTCTAAGAAAAATAAATGTGATAGGAAAGTATAAAATTAAAGCAAAGTAAAACAAATAAGAACAAATATTCACCAGGAGTACTTTTTTTCTGAATCATTTTCCTCAGTCAAACATGATGTTAAAAGTTACGTAATTACATTACTTAATTGACATTGCTTTTTTGCTTGTAGTAAAACTGACTTCCCCAGTATCTTTACTCCCTTATTTCAA